>OVBI01001543.1:0-32485 GCA_900406495.1 Sisymbrium altissimum
CTGACCATCCAGCTCGGCCAGTTTTGGCTTGTTTGCTATCTTCCTGAAAAATTGTAAGTGTTTTCCGAGATTTTTCGTAAAAAGTTTTCTGGAAATCTGTTTTAGATAATTTTTCTGGACGTTTAGTAAATTTTTCACGGAAAACTGTTTAAGATAAGTTTTTCCGAGAATTTTCGTATGAAAACACCTTGCCCACCAATTTCACCGAGCAGGATGGCAGGAAGGAGCATCCATGTGCTGAATGCTGATTTTGGACAGCATATCCTACCGAGCTGGATAGCAGGCAGCATGTTGACCGTCCAGCTCGGTCAGTTTTGGCTTGTGAGCTTCTTCCTTTAAAAACTCTAAGTGTTTCCGAAGATTTTTCGTAAAAGTTTTTCCGAAAGACTGTTTAGGAGAAGTTTTTCGGAATTTTTTAATAAAGTTTTTCCGGAAAACTATTTTAGATAAGTTTTAGGAGGTTTAGTAAAGTTTTCACGGAAAACTGTTCAAGATAAGTTTTTCCGAGAATTTTCGTATGAAAACACCTTGCCCACCAAGTCTACCGAGCTGGATGGCAGGAAGGAGCATTCATGTGCTGAATGCTGATTTTGGACAGCAATTCCTACCGAGCTGGACAGCTGGCAGCATGCTGACCGTCCAGCTCGGTGAGTTTTGGCTTGTGAGCCTCTTCCTTTAAAAACTCTACGTGTTTCCGGAGATTTTTCGTAAAAGTTTTTTCGAAAGACTGTTTAGGATAAGTTTTTCGGAATTTTTAATAAAGTTTTACCGGAAAACTGTTTTAGCTAAGTTTTTAGGAAGTTTAGTTTTTTACGGAAAACTGTTCAAAATAAGTTTTTCCGGGAATTTTCGTATGAAAACACCTTCCCCACCAAGTCTACCAAGCTGGATGGCAGAAAGGAGCATTCATGTGCTGAATGATCATTTTGGACAGCATCTTGTACCGAGCTGGACGGCAGGCAGCACGCTGACCGTCCAGCTCGGCCAGTTTTGGCTTGTTTTCCTCTCCTCTTCAATTCCTTATTCTTTCGGGAAAAACTTAAGTGTTTCCGAAATTCTTTTTGAAATAAGGAAATCGTTTGTTTTCCTTTTTATATAACAGGACACGTGGGTCTCTCTTCTATAAATAGGCTTCTATCCCTCCTTACTTCTCATAACTTCTCATTCTTGGTTTTTTGAGAAAGAGCTCTGCTTTCTCTCTACTTTCTCTCTAGAAGTTGTTCTTGTGTTCTTGAGTGTTCTTGAGCGTTCTTAAGGATCATGGAGTTTCGTGAGAGATTATTGGCTAATGTGAGGAAATCTCTGCTTCCTCCTGCTGCGTCTTAAGGTACCTCTCCTCATGCTGAAGAGGCGATGATCCATGCTTTGACTGAGATGGATGTTGATGATACGGAAGGAACTTCGGGTGGTCCCGAGCCGCAAGTGGCCTTCCCTGATGAGGAGGGGGCTATTGTTGCTATGGATGTTGAGAGGGAAGATGGCATTGTGCCTCCTGTGCCAGTCCGAGCAATGCTTCCCCCACCTCCTCTGGTTCGTAAGCAGATTGTATCTGGGCTTGCTGCTGCTTCGAGCGAACTGAACGACGCTTGGAAGCCTCGGGAACCAAGAGGAGCGCACCCCTTCCTAAGAAGGGCGGTGCTCGCAGTGGTCCTAGCGAGAAGAAGTTGAAAAGTCCAGCTCAGCCAACTCCTCCTCCGGAGAAGAAGGGAAGAGTCCATAAGGTGATGATCAATGAGTCGAAGAATCTGTTTCGGAGCACAGTTCATTGCGTGGACCTTGTCTCGAAGATCAAGGATCCTGAAGACCGCCCCATCCGCTTTGAGACTTTGCATGCCCGGAAGGTATACTCTGACTTTGCTAAGTGCTCTTTGAAGGTAAGAAATTTTTCCGTTAGCTGATGTAGTGCCTTGGTCTTTGCATGCTGATTATCCATTTGTTTTCCGTAGCTCCTGTCTTTGTTTAACAATGAAGTGCATGATTGCGAAGAGGAGATTTACAAGGTAGGACGCAAGGAGGCTAATGCCAAACATGAGCAGGACCATTTGCGGGAGAAGCTGGACACCTTAACCCTCGAGTACGAGGAGAAGATGATCAAACTTGGTAAGGAGGTGACTTATGCGAAGGAGGAGGCGAACGCCAATGTTCTTCGTGCCTCTCGTCTAGCCAGCTATAACGATGAGCTTTCAGCCCGAGTCAAGGGGTTGGAAGACAAGCTTGCGGAGCAGGACGCTGACTTTAGGGCGACGAACAAGAGAGCTTGGCGTGATGGGTAAAAGGCAGCCGTTGACAAGAGTCGATCTCGTGAGGACAAGGCTCTAGCCTTAATCGATCGATTGGTTTCGAGTAATGATTCTGAGTCTTGCTATGTGATGGGAGTGTGCATCTCTGTTGTGTTTGAAATTTTTGATAGGAATGATCCCAAGGAGATAGCTGAGGAGCGTGAGAAGAACCAGAAACTGAAGGCAGACCTTAGCGGCTTTGAGGGCGCTATAGATCGTGTGATCGAAGAGCTCCGAGGATGTCTTGCTCCTTCTTCTGGATCTTCAGCTTCGGCTTCTCGCTCCTGTGGAGATGACTCCCTTGACAGCTCGGCCAAGGAGGTTGGTGTTGAGGATTTCGCAGGGACCAACGTGGGCGTTGAAGGTCTTGCCGAAGTGGTTGCTGAGAAGATTGAGGAGGAGAGCCATGCTTAGATCCCTTCCTCCTTTATCCTTTATTGTTTTAGTTGTTTACTGTTGGGTCCTTTGAGGCCCGTGTTATGACTTTGGCCGGGCTTTGTCCCGATGGTTGTGTTTGAACCTTTTTCATTTGATGCATCTCAGACTTTTCGTCGTTATGATTTTTATGCATGCTTAAGGTTAGTTTTTGCCCGTTTTTTGGTTAGAGCATAATGAAGTTTGGTATGTTGTGCTGTTGGGGCGTAAAGTAGCTCGGAGTTTAGTACTTACTCATGTGTCCTTAGCATTGCGAAAACATGTCACACCTTATGTTAGACGAGAATCTGTTTGCATTTTTGTTAGGGTGTTAAGATGTTCATGCCAGCGCTGCTTGGAAACGTTTTGTCTGGGCTTATGATAGGTTAGCGTTCAGGGAAATAAGTTATGCATCTGTATGGTTTTAGGGGTTGCACTATTTCAACTTATCTGCCCGTTTTTCGACTTTTTTGAAACATTTTACAATCTCGTTTCGTGGTATGCTAGATTGTGTTTCCGAGATGCTAAGGACCAGTGTGCCAAGTTGGGCGGTTACTGGGTTGGCGATTTTGCAATGAGGATTAAGGCAGTGCGAGTTTTCACTTGCTGTCATGCCCCTCTCAAAGTCAAACATGAGAACATCATCCAGGATATACTCTTGGATGTTAAGTTAGGATATACCCAACCTGGTTTATATAGCTCGCTGTTATATCCGTGCATGGATGTAGTAGAACCTTTGCCCGTATAGAACACTGGTTAAGTCCTTAGAAGGAGAATAATCGTGTCTGTTGTGGCCAGGAACAAACGGTTTTTTTGAAAAGAGTTAGATTTGCGCAAATTGTTTTGAAAACTGTTTCTGAAAAGTGTTTTAAAAGAATGTAAAAGAAGTTGTGTAGATGTGCTCTAGGATTTTTCAGAATTACTTCGGAAAAATCAATGTCTGGAGCTGTAAGGAGATAGAGTTTCCGGAATGTTTTCGGGAAAACTTGAGTGTGGAGACGTTTTCCGAGTGCAGGAGTGGCTATGTATGCACTCCAACTCCTCCGAAAAACTTTTTTTTATTTTAGTAGCTGGACTTATCATGAGACAAGTTGCCTACGTACCCCAATGCTAGGGGATGAAGCCAGTTCGTAGTTCGTTAAAGGTGAAGCACTAGTGGTACTACTTCTTGAGATGCATTGCATTCCAGCTTCGGATGACTGGGGAGTCATCGTCGTAGACGAGTTCGTATGCTCCTTTCCTAACGACTTTCGTTATNAACTCCTCCGAAAAACTTTTTTTTATTTTAGTAGCTGGACTTATCATGAGACAAGTTGCCTACGTACCCCAATGCTAGGGGATGAAGCCAGTTCGTAGTTCGTTAAAGGTGAAGCACTAGTGGTACTACTTCTTGAGATGCATTGCATTCCAGCTTCGGATGACTGGGGAGTCATCGTCGTAGACGAGTTCGTATGCTCCTTTCCTAACGACTTTCGTTATTTTGTAGGGGCCTTCCCAGTTTACGCATAGTTTTCCAGCGTTCTTCTCCTGGGTGTTTTGAAAGACCTTACGTAGGACGAGATCCCCTTATTTGAATCTCCGATTACGAACTTTAGAGTTGTAGTATTTGGCGGCTGCTTGTTGGTAGCTTTGCAGTCGGAGTAAGGCCTGATCTATCCTTTCATTAATGAGATCATGTTCATCCAGGAGCATTGCTTGATTGATCTTGTTCTGGGAGAAAAGTTTGGCGAACTCCGGGAAATTCGACCTCTTGGGGAATTACGCATTCCATCCCGTAAACGCGAAAGGAGTCTCCCCAGTTGTCTTTCTAGGCGTGGTCTGATGTGACCAGAGCACGCCTTCAAGTTCGTCAGCCCATGTACCTTTCTTTTCGTCCAGTCTTTTCTTTAATCCATTAAGGATTGTTTTGTTGGCTCCTTCTGCTTGGCCATTGGCTTGGGGATACCTCGGAGTTGAAAAACTCAGACGGATCTTCCATTTTTCGCAGAATGATACGAAGCGGTTGGAGTTGAACTGAGACCCATTATCGGTTACGATTTCGTATGGGGCTCCATGTCTACTGATAATGTTTTTCCATACGAAATGTTCGACTTGAGCATCTTTGATGCCAGCGTAGGAGTCGGCTTCAATCCATTTGGAGAAATAATCCGTTATGACGAGCAGATACTGCTTTTACTTAGATTTATGCATGGGTCCAACGATATGGACCAGCGCATGAATGGGTATGGAGAAGATATCGATGATAGGATTTCGGCCGGTTGGCGTATCGTTAAAGCGTGACTTTGGCACTTCTCGCATTTTCTAGAGAAGTTTTCGCAATCTTTGATCATTGTTGGCCAGAAATATCTATGCCTTTTGATCTGATGGCAAGTGCCCTTTCCCCTGAGTGGTTTCCACATGACCCGCTATGAATTTCTGTTGGGGTCAAAATCCACACTTCCGGAATAAACGATTACAATATTTGAATATCGGAAAAGAGTTTCCATATTTAGATATGAATTCGGAGAAAGTTCATTTCGAACCATTCTGTCGATAACATTGCAAAGAAAGTAAGAAAAACTGTCTTTCGAGAGTTTTTCCGAGGAATCTATGAACTCAGAATTCATCAAACACAGCATGGTCGGCTGGAAGAAACAAGACAGCCAGCTTGGTATCAAGACCTGCCAGTGATACCGAGCTGACTGACATCTTTCCATTACGTTCGGCTGATCATTCCACCTCTTGAACGATTCTTCCGATAAACCGACGAAGGTTACGATTTTTCGAGTGAAAGGCAATCAACCCAGCTTGTAAAACAGCCAGCTCAGTGTTTTGGTAGCCGATCCTACCGAGCTGGTCAGCACACATGAGCTGGATGCATGTTTTGCCAAGCACTTGCCACAAAACATCGATCTGATCAGCACAGAGCAGTCAGGATATGTGTTCAATAATCTAGGTGTATCTTCCAAACCACAAGGCTTTGAACATACAACCACTTGGAAAATGTTCTCAACTCAATTATGAATCTCCGAGAAGACGAATCAGATCAAACAGAGTTCATACGAGAAGGTTATGCCATCCACAAGTTGGGAGTTGCAGTCCAGCTTGGTACGGAAGCTTGGAGCAGTTGGCTGGGTGTTTCCTTCACCAATTCTACCGTGTTGGACGACATGTGCCAGTCCGCTCGGTAAAATCCACCCTCCTGGCTACCGAGCTGGTTGACACCCTTCAGCATACTGAGCTGGACGCATCCCACAACTTATCAGAAGATCTCCTCTCATCCTGTATACCGAGCCGGACGACACCATCGACCTGGAAGCAAGCCAGTTCAGCATTTCCTGCACCCAGGATACCGAGCTGGACGGTCAGCATGCTGAATGCTGTCCAACTCGGTAGGAAATGCTGACAAAGCTGGCTGACACTTTTGGTTTCGTCTCGTTTCGCTTCTTTCTTCGTCTTCATGGCCTTCTCGTAAAACATACCGATGTTTTCATAAGTTTTTTGAAACATCACGATGTTTCTTCTATCAAATAAACTGGAGAAAACCACTAGACGAGGAATAGAATTGGGCCGAGCTGGAAAGATGGACTGAAAAGGGCTGAAACCGATTTATGGAAGCTTCTAGACGCTTCCTCGAAGATTTATGGAAAAGTTATCGGAAAAAAGAAAAGACTTTTTGTCCCACATCGAAACTTAGGCTGTTTAGGGCTTACGTTGTCTTAGTATAAATAGGGATCGATCCCTACCTCTTGTAAAAGGTTCTAAGACGTTTTACGCATTCAATACATTATAGCAATAAAAGTTCGTTCTCTTTTTGACCTAGTTTCTTTTTTCGATCTTTCTCTCTACTTTCTGCTTTCTCTTGCAAGATTCTCGGATCCTCACATTAACTTTACGAAAATACATTGAGGTAGATTCCGGTTCCCACAATTTGGCGCTAGAAGGAGGGGGCACAAGAAATCTTTACTCTTGAAAGCAAAAACCCTAGGTCGATACCTCGAAACCATGGCTGGAGACGAACCCCTTGCACCTACTCAGCATCCAGAGGGAGATGTAACATACGCAACCACTATTGCTCAGATTCGATCCTCTGTACTGGCTCTTGAGAAGAAGAATCAGGAACACGAAATGCTTTCGGAAACCCTGACACAACAGATCGAAGATCTCAAGAAGGAAAAGGAATACAGGGCTTCTCTTTTGAGAAAGTGCCTCGATTTTGCTACTCCAGGAGGATCAGGAGCTTCAAGGCGTGATCCATGAGGAAGTTCTTTCCGAACACCATCTTCTCGTAAGATCAACCCTACTGCTGCGACTCTGTTGCATCACCCCTCGGAAACATCAACCATCAACAATGAGACGCACTGAGGGAAACCCTAATTCCAAAGGTCAAAACAATAACGTTCGACCTGAGGACGTGGTAGATCTTGCAGACCGTGAGGACGATCTAACAGAGGAAGAACGTGCTATCCTACGAGAGCAAGAAGATACTCTTCGAGGACATGATGATGATTTTCACCGAGCAGTCGGAGAAAGCAAACTGGAAGAGTTACGCAGGCAGCTGGTCGAAACTACTGATGAGATGAAAAGGGTTAAATCCCAAGTCCATCGAGCAACCAGTGACGCCCCTGAAATCGAACGTGTTCTCGAAGAGGCTCAGAGAACTCCTTTCACGTACCGAATCACCAAAACTAGGCTTTCGGATCCCTATGTACCTAAACGATATAGAACGTCGGTTGCCTACGTACCTAAACTATATAGAACGGTACAAGCTCATTCTTGCCTAAACTCCTTTCCAAGGAAAAACGGCTCGCTGCGATCTTCTCTAAAAACTGGTTTCGATAAATCCTCCTTCAAGGAGAAAGCTTTCGGAACCCCTCTTCTAAAAAGAAATCTCTCCGAAACAAAAGGATTCATCCTTTCGGAAAGCTTCATCATTGTATACAGAACTTGATACAAGAGCGACTTCTCATGACATGGCCTCCTCCCTACAAAGGCGGGGCTGGCCATTCCTACTTCTTCTTCAGCTTTCATAAGCTCCATACAAACCATCATCGGTTCAGAAACATTCTGATAGCCTTAACCAGCTCAGGAACTTTCTCACGACTATGAGCTTGACTCTCTTCCGAGGAAGACAGCTCGCCCAAAGCTTAACTTTTTTTGAAAAAGAACCAGTTCTCACTAATACGAAATAGATCAGTCCTCTCTAACACTTGGCCAAATTCTCACACATATACTTGTAAGCACAGCGATCAGCTTGGCATGCCCAAGATGCACGCTAGCATCCAGCTCGGTATATGTTAAGCTGAAAAACTGCCGATCCAGGACAAGATACATGGCCAGCTCGGCCCGTTCTCTAGGTGATCGATCAATCCCTCTTACTGATCGATCAATCGGCTCGGCACCAAGACATGATCCGTACGGGATCAACTCAGCAATCAGAGCACGATCATTCACGTCCATCTCGGCCTCAAAGCTCGGCATTGCCATGCCAATCGACATCCAGCTCAGCATTCCTCACTCCTCTTTGACTCGTTCCACCGCATAACACAGATCCCCAGCTTGGAATAGTTACCATCCAGCTCGGTATCCACTATCTTCCCTTCTCCCTGCCAAAACTCAACAACCAGCAAACAAAGGCCTTACCATGACAGCCAGCTCGGTAGTCATGGTGATCAAGATGGTTTCGTGCGAAAAAACTTATCCTTAATAGTTTTTCGGAAAACCTTATACAAAAACTTTCGAAAAGCTTAGTATTAACAGTTTTTCAGAAAAAGTTTACAAGAAAAATATTCGGAAAATTTATCTTGAACAGTCTTTCGAAGAAAACATTAAAAAAACTTTTCCGGAAACACTTAGGTTTTTCCCGAAAACAGAAGGAATCAAAGAGGGAAGCATGCAAGCAAAAAGTGACCGAGCTGGACAAGCAGCATGCTGTCTACCGTCCACCTCGGTACAAATCTGATTGCCAAGGTCAGCATTCAGCACATGAATGCTCTTTCCTTACAGCCAGCTCGGTAGACTTGGTGGGGAAGTTGGTTTCGTAAGAACATTTCCAGAAAAACTTTTACAAAAAATCTCTGGAAAAAGTTAGAGTTTTTAAAGGAAGAGGCTCACAACCCAAAAGTGACCGAGCTGGACGGTCAGCATGCTGCCTGCTGTCCAGCTAAGTAGGATATGCTGTCCAAAGGTCAGCATTCAGCACATGAATGCTCCTTCCTGCCATCCAGCTCGGTAGACTTGGTGGGCAAGGTGTTTTCATACGAAAATTTTCGGAAAAAGTTATCTTGAACAGTTTTCCGTGAAAACTTTGCTAAACTTCCTAAAACCTTATCTTAAACAGTTTTCCGGAAAAACTTAACTTTTACGAAAAATCTCTGGAAAAACTTAGAGGTTTTAAAGGAAGAGGCTCACAATCCAACACTGACCGAGCTGAACGGTCAGCATGCTGCCTGCTGTCCAGCTCGGTATGATATGCTGTCCAAAAGTAAGCATTCAGCACATGAATGCTCCTTCATGCCATCCAGCTCGGTAGACTTGGTGGGCAAGGTGTTGTCATACGAAAATTCTCGGAAAAACTTATCTGGAACAGTTTTCCGTGAAAACTTTGCTAAACTTCCTAAAAGCTTATGTTAAACAGTTTTATAGAAAAACTTTATTAAAAATTCCGAAAAACTTATCCTAAACAGTCTTTTGGAAAAACTTTTACGAAAAATTTCCGGAAAAAACTTAGTTTTTAAAGGAAGAGGCTCACAAGCCAAAATTGACCGAGCTGGACGGTCAGCATGCTGCCTGCTGTCCAGCTCGGTAGGATATGATGTCCAAAAGTCAGCATTCAGCACATGAATGTTCCTTCGGAAAAACTTATCTTGAACAGTTTTTCGTGAAAACTTTGCTAAACTTCCTAAAAACTTATCTAAAACAGTTTTCCGGAAAAAATTTATTAAGAAATTCCGAAGAACTTATCCTAAACAGTCTTTCGGAAAACTTTGACGAAAATTCTCCGGAAACACTTTAAGTTTTCCAGGAAGATAGGAAACAAGCCAAAACTGGCTGAGCTGGATGGTCAGCATGCTGCTTGCTGTCCACCTCGGTAGGAAATGATGGCCAAAATCTGCATTTAACACATGAACATCCCACTTTTACGTCCAGCTTGGTACATGAGATAATCAGGTAAGTTTCATGCAAAAAATTCCGAAAAACTTATCGTAAAACAGTTTTCGTAAAGAATTAAAAAAAAAATATATATATATATATATATATATATAATAATTCTCTCTCTTTTTCCGCATAAATTCTATAAACACTTAAGCTTTTCCGGAAAAACCAAAGGAATCAAAGAATGAGAGCATGGGAGCCAAAATTAGCCGAGCTGGACGGTCAGCATGCTGCCTACCATCCAGCTCGGTAGGAAAAGCTGGCCAAAATCAGCATTTCAGCCCATGAACATCCATCAATTGCTGCCGGCTCGATATTCATGGGTCACGAGTTGGTTTCGCGCGAAAAACTTTATTAAAAATTCCGAAAAACTTATCGTAAGCAATCTTTCGGAAAAACTTTTACGAAAAATTTCCGGAAAAACTTAGTTTTTAAAGGAAGAGGCTCACAAGCCAAAATTGACCGAGCTGGACGGTCAGCATGCTGCCTGCTGTCCAGGTCGGTAGGATATGCTGTCCAAAAGTCAGCATTCAGCACATGAATGCTCCTTCCTTCCATCCAGCTCGGTAGACTTGGTGGGCAAGATGTGTTCATTCGAAAATTCTCGGAAAAACTTATCTTGAACAGTTTTCCGTGAAATCTTTGCTAAACTTCCTAAAAACTTATCTAAAACAGTTTTCCGGAAAAAACTTTATTAAGAAATTCCGAAGAACTTATCCTAAACAGTCTTTCGGAAAACTTTTACAAAAAATCTCCGTAAACACTTTAAGTTTTCCAGGAAGATAGCAAACAAGCCAAAACTGGCTGAGCTGGACGGTCAGCATGCTGCTTGCTGTCCAGCTCGGTAGCAAATGCTGTCCAAAATCTGCATTCAGCACATGAACATCCCACTCTTACGTCCAGCTTGGTACATGAGATAATCGGGTAAGTTACGTGCAAAAAATTTCGAAAAACTTATCGTAAACAGTTTTTCGTAAAGAATTAAATAATAAAAAAATATATATATATATACATATATATATATAATAATTCTCTCTCTTTTTTCGAATAAATTCCAGAAACACTTAAGCTTTTCCTGAAAAACCAAAAGAATCAAAGAAGGAGAGCATGGGAGCCAAAATTAGCCGAGCTGGACGGTCAGCATGGTGCCTACCATCCAGCTCGGTAGGAAAAGCTGGCCAAAATCAGCATTTCAGCCCATGAACATCCATCCCTTGCTGCCAGCTCGGTATTCATGGGTCACGAGTTGGTTTCGCGTGAAAAACTTCCGAAAAACTTATCCTTGGATAGTTTTTCGGAAATCCTTTTACGAAATCTTTCGAAAAACTTAGCATGAACAGTTTCTCGGAAAAAATTTACCAAAAAATTCGGACATGAACAGTGTTTCGGAAAAATTTCCGCGCAAAAACTTAACTGAAATAGTTTTTCGGAAAGAACTTCTATGAGAAACTTAACTTAAACATTTTTTCGGAAAAACCTCTACAGAAAAACATAACTTAAACCGTTTTTCGGAAAAATCTCTTTGGAAAAACTTAACTCGAACAGTTTTTCGGAAAGACAATTCCAAATCCTTATAGGCGTTGCACTCTTTTCCTTTACTACGTCTTTTTTCCCAAAGGGTTTTTCTTTGTAAAAGATTTTTAACGAGGCAGCATCTCAAGCGTATCCTCACGACCGATTCCCACTTCACATACAAGACACTTAAGCTCCGACAGTCCTTAAAACACAAAGACAACATTTAGCTTTCCTTCAACATACAGCCTAGTCTCCTTCTCCACCTTGCGAACAGCTCAAGAAACGCTTCAGTCCAATCTCATCTCGGTAGAAAAACTCGCTCTGTCACCAAGAAAGATCGTACAAACTTTCAAAAATCGCAGAATCGAAGTTCCCGAGATGTGGGGATCAGAATCCATAATCCCGTACCATACTTCTTAATCGCTGCGTCAAGATCATGATCGATATTGACGTGCTGGGGGGTTAAATGTTGGGGTCAAAACCCATATTTCCGGAATTAACTATTAAAATATTAGAATATCGGAAAAGAGTTTCCATATTTAGATATGAATTTGGAGAAAGTTCATTTCGAACCATTCTGTCGATAACATTGCGGAGAAAGTAAGAAAAACTGTCTTTCGAGAGTTTTTCCGAGGAATCGATGAACTCGCAATTCATCAAACACAGGATGATCGGCTGGACGAAACAAGACAGCCCGCTCGGTATCAAGACCTTCCCGTGATACCGAGCTGACTGACATCTTTCCACTACGTTCGGCTGATCATTCCACGTGTTGAACGATTCTTCCGATAAACCGACGAAAGTTACGATTTTTCGAGTGAAAGGCAATCAACCCAGCTTGTAAAAAAGCCAGATCAGTTTTTTGTTAGCCAATACTACCAAGCTGGTTAGCACACATGAGCTGGATGCATGTTTTGCCAAGCACTTGCCACAAAACGTCGATCTGATCAGCATAGAGCAGTCAGGATATGTGTTCCATAATCGAAGTGTATCTTCCAAACCACAAGGCTTTTGAACATAAAACCACTTGGAAAATGTTCTCAACTCAATAATGAATCTCCCAGAAGAATAATCAGATCAAACGGAGTTCATACGAGAAGGTTATTCCATCCACAAATTGGGAGTTGCAGTCCAGCTCGGTATGGAAGCTTGGAGCAGTTGGCTGCGTGTTTCCTTCACGAATTCTACCGAGTTGGACTACATGTGCCAGTTAGCTCGGTAAAATCCACCCTCCTGGCTACCGGGCTGGTCGACACCCTTCAGCATACTGAGCTGGACGCATCCCACAACTTATCGGAACATCTCCTCTCATCATGTATACCGAGCTGGATGGCACCATCGACCTGGAAGCAAGCCAGTTCAGCATTTCCTGTACCTAGGCTACCAAGCTGGACAGTCAGCATGCTGAATGCTGTCCAGCTCGGTAGGAAATGCTGACCAAGCGGGCTGACACTTTTCCTTTCGACTCGTTTTGCTTCTTTGTACGTCTTCATGGCCTTTTCGTAAAACATACCGATGTTTTCGTAAGTTTTTCGAAACATCGCAATGTTTCGTCTATCAAATAAACCGGAGAAAACCACTAGACGAGGAATAGAATTGGGCCGAGCTGGAAAGATGGACCGACAAGGGCTGAAACCGACTTATGGAAGCTTCTAGAAGCTTCCTCGAAGATTTATGGAAAAATTATCGGAAAAAGGAAAATACCTTTTGTTCCACATCGAAACTTAGGTTGTCTTGGTATAAATAGGGATCAATCCCTACCTCTTGTAAAATATTATAAGACGTTTTACGCATTCAATACATTATAGCAATAAAAGTTCGTTCTCTTTTTGACCTAGTTTCTTTTTTCGATCTTTCTCTCTACTTTCTGCTTTCTCTCGCAAGATTCTCGGATCCTCACATTAACTTTACGAAAATACATTGAGGTGGATTCCGGTTCCCACAAATTCTTGCATGATTTTTCGGGCTTGGCTGCCCTCCACGCAGGTCATAAGGGGACCAGAATGTCTCCATTTGAGGAGGTTTCCATCTAAAAGGACGAAGCGTGCTGCTTGTGCTTTCAGTTTTCGTGCTGCCCATTTGTCTGAGGGGAGGTTTCCGTCTGCGATGTAGAGACGAATCTTCTCCATCAATTCTTGGTCGCAACCATACTCTCCCTTTTCGTTTTGTGTGTTAGTGTCGATGGCTGGGGCCGATTCTTCTTCACCCTCATCCATGGGATCAGATGTTTCGCCCTCGAGTTCCTCCTGGATAAGAGTAATTATATCGGGTGGTCCAATACTTAGATGTTCTATGAATTCCACCGGAATAATCCTCTCCTAGGGCAGAAGTTGATGCCAAGGCTGCTAGAGCGCCGGCTGGCGCATTTTCACCCCGAAGAATTCTAGTGAGTTCGAATTCTTTGAATTGTTTTGCGAGGTCCTGGACTAGTTTTAGATATGCACCCACTCTCTCGTCTCTGGTTTCGTACTTTCCGCTAAATTGATTTGCAACTAGCTGAGAATCACAAAAAGCATGGATGTTTTCCACCTTGATTCCGTTGGCGAGTCTTAGCCCAGCGATCAGGGCTTCGTACTCAGCCTCATTGTTGGATGCTGGGAAATCGAGTCGGAATTACTGTTCTAGGATTTCTCCCATGGGTGAAGTCAAACAGATCCTGATCCCTGATCCCTGTTTCGAGGATGATCCATCAACGTGAAGGATCCAAGTAGTATTTTCTGGTTTGTTGGTACTTCCTAGAGGAGGGAGTTCGAGCAGAAAGTCGGCGAGAATTTGCAATTTTGCACACGTTCTGGATCGAAACTCGATATCGTACTCACTCAACTCAACTGTCCATTTAGCCAAATGTCCCGAGAGACTTGGGCTGTGTAAGACGGTCCTGAGTGGGAAGGTGGTCAAGACTACGATAGTGTGGAATTGGAAGTAATGTCTGAGTTTTCGTGCAGATGCAACCACCGACAGCGCTAGTTTTTCCATCTACGGGTAGCGAGTCTCAGCATCGGTAAGAGTTTGGCTCACGTAAAAGACTGGTCGTTGTTCGCCCCTCTCTTCTCGAATTAGGACTCCACTGACTGCGGTTTTTGAGACAGCAGTGTAGAAGAACAATGGTTCCCCCACTACTGGTTTTGCAAGCACTAGTGAGCATGCTAGGTAAGCTTTGAGCTGTTGGAAAGCTTCCTCGCATTTCTCCGTCCAATCAAACTTTTTGTTTCCCCTTAACATGTCGTAAAAAGGGAGACATTTATCGGTTGACCGAGATATGAATCTGTTGAGCGCAGCCACTCGTCGAGTAAGTCTTTAGACCACTCTTTTGGTCCTTGGGGAAGCCATGTCGATCAGGGCATTGATTTGTTTCGGATTTTCCTCGATTCCCCGGTGGGTTACCAAGTACCCGAGGAACTCCCCAGAAGAGACTGCGAATCTATACTTTGTGGGATTGAATTTCATGTTGTGTTTGTTCAAGCAGTCGAAACAATCCGACAACTATTTTACGTGATCCTTCTCTTCGAGAGATTTTATGAGCATGTCGTCTATATAGACTTCCATGGTCTTTCCCAATTGAGCCGCAAAGATTTTGTTTACCAGGCGTTGGTAAGTTGCGCCAGCGTTCTTTAATCCGAAAGGCATCACCTTGTAGCAATACGTTCCGTGATCTGTAATGAATGCTGTTTTTTCTCGATCATCTGGATTCATCATAATCTGGTTGTATCCAGAAAATGCGTCTATGAAGGAGAGTAGCTTGTTTCCAGCTGTTGGCTCGACTAGTCTGTCGATGTGTGGGAGCAGGAAACTGTCTTTCGCACATGCCTTGTTGAGATCCGTAAAATCCACACTGACATGCCACTTTCCACTCTTCTTTTTGACGATTACCGGATTGGCAAGCAAATCGGGATATCGTACCTCGGTGATTGATCCAACTTTGAGGAGTCTTTCGACTTCGTCATTGACTTCTTTCGCCCTTTCTGGACCGAGTTTTCGCCTTTTTTGCATGATCGGCTTGAAGGTTGGATCAACATTAAGCTCATGGCAGGTCGTATTTATGTCGATACCTGCATGTCTTCAGCTGCCCATGCAAAAGTGCTCACGTTACTTTTGAGGAGAGCAATGAGCTCTGATTTTATTGGTTCATTAAGATTTGCACCGATTTCAACGCATCTCTCGGGATGGGAATTGTCGATGCACAACGAGACCACTGGTTCGTATAGACTTTCAACTTTCTGCTCCTTGGCATCCTCCAGATGGAGTTGGTGGAGGAGTTTTGAGAGCGCAGCCCCTGCCTTTTGTTTTCCCTTCTCTAAGGGTTTATCGGTTACAGGATTCCGAAGTTTGTGTTCGATAAAGAGAGAAGTCCCCCAAATCGTTTCGGTTCCTTTAGGAGTTGGGAACTTAAGGCAAAGGTGATAGGTGGATGGGACAGCCTTGATGACGTTAAGCCAGGGCGTTCCCATTACAGCATTATAGATGGTCGAATGATCAGCCACTGAGAACTGAACTGATGTGGTTCCTCCAGCCGTAGTAACCCGAAAGGATGATAGTTCTTTGGGTCATAGATATGCGTCCAAAGAAACTCGTCAGCAGTTTTGGTTCATCAACCAGTTTATACTGTCCTATTTCAATCCTGTCTAGGATTTTCCGATAGATCACGTTTACTGTGCTACCAGTATCAACCAAAACCCTAGATACATCATTATCAGCTATAGTGAGTTGAATCAGAAGCGGATCATCGTGGGGATGGATGACTCCATAAGCCATCGATTGATCGAAGGTGAGTGCATCCTTCGACTTGTTCTTCGATTCTGATCGATTGGTCTTGTTCCCTGCTTGTCGCTGAGAAGCTTTTATCGAAGATATCGAGTCGCAGAAAAACGGCGATCCTCCCACGATTATGCTCACCGAGGATTCAAAGGGTTGCCCTAAGGATATCGGGAAAGTTTCCTTCCTCGATTGAATCCAATCCTCGGAGATGTCAAGAATCGGTTCGGCTCCACTAAGCGGATGGTTTGAGTTAGTTGATCTTGGCATCTTTCGTTTCTCCGAGTAAGAAATCTTTTGGACACCCTCCTTCTAGCGCCAAATTGTGGGAACGAGATTTCGCACAATGTATTTTCAGAAAGTAAATTTGATAACTAGGTCCTAAAAGTTCTGGAATGAGAAACCTTTTGAAAGAAGTTGGTAAATTTCCGCAAAGCTGAAGAATAAGAAAAAAGGATAGATGAGAATACAATTTTATTACCAAATCTTGAATGAATATTGTGTTACGAATGTATAGAATGTCTTACAAGAGGTAGGGATCGATCTCTATTTATACTTAGACAACCTAAGCCCTAGAAAACCTAAGTTTCGATGTGGGACAAAAGGTCTTTTCCTTTTTCCGATAACTTTTCCATAAATCTTCGAGGAAGCTTCTAGAAACTTCCATAAGTCGGTTTTAGCCGTTCTCGGTCCATCTTTCCAGCTCGGGCCAATTCGATAGACGAAACATCGCGATGTTTCGAGAAACTTACAAAAACATCGGTATGTTTACGAAAAGACCCTGAAGACGAAGAATGAAGCGAAACGAGACGAACAACAAGTGTCAGCCAGCTCGGTCAGTATTTCATACCGAGCTGGACAGCATTCAGCATGCTGACCGTCCTGCTCGGTAGCCTGGGTGTAGGAAATGCTGAACTGGCTTGCTTCCAGGTCAATGGTGTCGTCCAGCTCGGTATACAGGATGAGAGGAGATCTTCCGATAAGTTGTGGGATGCGTCCAACTCAGTATGCTGAAGGGTGTCGACCAGCTCGGTAGCCAGGATGGTGGATATTACCGAGATGACTGGCATATGTCGTCCAGCTCTGTAGGATTGGGGAAGGAAACACCCAGCCAGTTGCTCCAAGCTTCTGTACCCAGCTGGACTGGAACTCCCAACTTGTGGATGGCATAACTTTCTCGTATGAACTCCGTTTGATCTAATTCTTCTTCTGGGAAATTCATAATTGAGTTGAGAAAATTTTCCAAGTGGTTTGGAAGATACACCTCGATCATTGAACACATATCCTGATTGCTGTGTGCTGATCAGATTGACGCTTTGTGGCAAATGCTTGGAAAAACATGCATCCAGCTCATGTATGCTGACCAGCTCGGTAGGATTGGCTGTCGAAATACTGACCTGGCTGTCCTCCAAGATTGGTTGATTGCGTTTCACTCAAAAATCGTAACTTTCATCGGTTTATCGGAAGAATCGTTCAAAAGACGAGATGATCAGCCGAACATGACAAAGAGATGTTAGTCAGCTTGGTATCACTAGCAGGTAGGGATACCGAGCTGGTTGTCTTGTTTCATCCAGCCGATCGTCCTTTGTTTGATGAATTGCGAGTTCATCGATTTCTCGGAAAACCTCTCGAAAGATAGTTTTTCTTACTTTCTTCGCAAAGTTATCGACAAATGGTTCGAAATGAACTTTTCCCGAATTCATATCTAAATATGGAAACTCTTTTCCGATATCCAAATATTTTAATCGTTAATTCCGGAAATGTGGGTTTTGACCGCTACAGCTACTGAGAACTGTACTGACATAGTTCCTCCGACTGTAGTAACTGGAAGGATGATAGTTCCTTGGGTCATTGATATGCTTCCAGAGAAACTCGTCAGTAGTTAAGGTTCGTCCACCAGTTTATACGATCCCGTTTCCATCCTATCTAGGGTTTTTTTATATATTACGTTTACCGTACTACCGGTATCAATCAAAACCCTAGATACATCGTTATTGGCTATTGTGAGTTAAATCACAAGCGGATCGTCGTTGGGATGGATGACTCCATCCGCCTCCGATTTATCAAAGATGAGGGCATCCTTCGTCTTATTCTTTGATTCTGATCGATTGGTGTTGCTTTCTGCTTGTTGCTGAGTAGCTTTTATCGAAGATATCGAATCGCTGAAGAACGGCGATCCTCCCATGATTGTATTCACCGAGGATTCAACGGGTTGCCCTAAGGATATCAGAAAAGTTTCCTTTACGGATTGAATCCAATCCTCGGAGATCTCTATAATCGGTTCGGCTCCGCCGAGCGGATGATTCGAGTTAGTTGACCTCGGCATCTTTCGTTTCTCGGAGTAAGAAAACTTTTGGAGACCCTCCTTCTAGCGCCAAATTGTGGGAACGAGATTTCACACAATGTATTTTCGGAAAGTGAATTTGATAATTAGGTCCCAAAAGTGAATTTGAATTGTGAGAAACCTCTTGAAAGATTTTGGAAAATTTCCGCAAAAGTGAAGAATAAGAAAAAAGGAAAGATGAGAATACGATTTTATTGCTAAATCTCGAATGAATAGTGTATTACAAATATATTGAATGTGTTACAAGAGGTAGAGATCGATCCTTATTTATACTAAGACATCCTTAGTTCTAAACAGCCTACGTTTCGATTTGGGACAATGGTATTTTCCTTTATCCGATGACTTTTCCATAACTCTTCGAGGAAAATTTCTAAAACCTTCCATACGTCGGTTTCAGCCTTTGTTGGTCCATCCTTCCCGCTTGACCCAATTCTATCCCTCATCCTTTGGTTCAGTGGTTCTCTCCGGTTTGTTTTCAGTTAACCTTTCAGTTGTCTTTGATAGACGAAAAATCACGATGTTTCAAGAAACTTACGAAAACATCAATATGTTTACGAAAAGACCATGAAAACGAAGAACAAAGCGAAATGAGACGAAACGAAAGGTGTCACCCAGCTCGGTCAGCCTTGCTGACAGAATGTACCGAGCTGGCTGCTTCCAGGTCCATGATGTCGTCCAGCTCGGTATACAGGATTATAGGAGATCTTCCTATAAGTCGTGGGATGCATCCAGCTCGGTATGCTGAAGGGTGTCGGCAAGCTCGGTAACCAGGAGGGTGGATTTTACCGTGCTGACTGACATATGTCGTTGAGCTCGGTAGCCTGGGTGAAGGAAACACCGAGCTGGCTGCTCCATGCTTCCCGTACCGAGCTGGATTGCAACGCCCAACTTGTGGATGGAATAACTTTCTCGTATGAACTCCGTTTGATCTGATTCTTCTTCTAGGAACTTCATAATTGAGTTGAGAACATTTTACAAGTAGTTTGATCTTCAAAGACTTGTGGTTCGGAAGATAAGCCTCGATCATTGAACACATGTCCTTTTCAGCTCGGAACTCTCGGGAAGTGTCATCCAGCTTGGTTTCCAGGAAGGGAAGGATTGTACCGAGATGAATGCATCATGCTGTCCAGCTTGGTATCAAATAGGGAGGATGATACCGATCTGGATGCATCATGACAGTCGGATCAGTATACTTGTACCGAGCTGACTGCTCCGTCCTGTCCAGATTGATGTTCTGTGGTAGATGCTTGGCAAGACATGCAACCAGCTCAGTGTGTCAGTCAGCTCGGTATGATTAGCTGCCCAGAATACCGAGATGCCAGTCCTCCAAGCTTGGTTGATTACCTTTTACTCGAAAAATCTTAATTTTCGTCGGTTTAACGGAGAAATCGTCCAAAGGACGAAGTGATCAGCCAAAGCTGATGAAGAGATTTCAGTCAGCTCAGTATCACCAGAAGGTACTGATTCCGAGCTGTCTGTCCTTGTTTCGTCCAGCCGATCGTCCCTTGTTCGATGAATCGCGACTTCATCGATTTATCGGTAAAATCTCGAAAGACAGTATTTCATGCTTTCTTCGCAAAGTTATCAATAAAATGGTTCAAAGTGAACTCTCTCCAAACTCGTATCTAAATATGGAAACTCTTTTTCGATATTCAAATATTTTAATTGTTAATTCCGGAAATGTGGATTTTGACCCCAACAATAGAGAAGGCTTTAAGAGGACTTAACAAGAAGAGAAAATGGGATGAAGAACTAAAACTCAACCTTAAAGGTTCATCCTTTACCCTAATCTCTCCTTCCAACTCCTAAAACTAAGGGAAATAACTACTCATTAAGCATGGTTATTGACACTAATCCCATGAGAGATAGATCTAAAACACTGCCTAGTCAAGAAAAAGTAAGTGAAAAGATAAAGCTTTAATAAATTCTCTTAAATAAGCAAACTGTTATTCAGAGTTTTCAAGAAGTTGTAGTAATGGAGTTTTTCTTTAAAATAAAGATGATGAAGACAACATACTAAAAAGGAAAAGACAAGATGAAGGTTTTTTTTGTGATGATAAGAAAGCTTGGCTGCTCTCGCTCCATTTTGGGATGCTTTTTATAGTCGGATGGGTCCTCCAAAACCCTACAAGAGGAGGGGACCACTCGTTGGGACAGCTGTGCCCTACTGCTACGCTGAGGTGGAAAAGCGCGCATCAGCTGGCCGTATGGTACCTCAGATGCATCGGCGTCTCCTTGATGTGTTTTTCTTGGTGTGCAAAGTTTGGGTTATGTATCAGCTTCTCCCCGTTGTAGGTCATTGGTGTTTCACGTGACCGATCTTCATTGAGTTTTGCTCCTTAGGGGTTCTCTCTGTTGCTTTTATAAACCTGAAAGGGGAAAACTTATGTGTAGAGGATACCTAGAATGACCTAATACCAGGTTTGCCTAAAAAGACTCTAGATGGTAGTGCCGTCATGTGAAAAGTGCAAGAAAGAGTCTCAAGTCACAAAGAATGCATGCTTAGAAATATGTAAAATTTGAATGCATCACCAGTCGCATCTCGAAGGTTGGTTGCCGCGTCCCAAGAATAGTCTTGCTCGATATTTGAACTTCCCGCGTCTTAATGAGAATTACCCACGTCTCGATACTTGATCTTCACGTTTTGATGTTTGCCTCCCGCGTCTCGGTGACCCTCGCTTGTGTTCCGATAGGGATCAGGCATGTCCCGATGATCCTGGTCCGTGTCCCGATAGTCTTCGAATGCGTCCCGATGCTCATTGTCTCTGCATCCCGATAGTCGTCGTGTGTGTTCCGATGATTACTGCCCACGTCCTAATGTTGATGTGAAAAGTGCAAGAAAGAGTCTCAAGTCACCAAGAATGCATGCTTAGAAATATGTAAAATTTGGATGCATCAACACCACCAAATATAGCCTTTTGCTTGTCCTCAAGCAATAATCCTAAGGGGACAGGTGACACCTAGTGCAAATCAAAACATATCCTAGAACAGCTGAATCCTTCAAGATCAAATCGTCTCTTATTTTTGTTCAAATTTAGAGTATGCAAAACATGGATAACTTCTCAAGCTAATCGGCTGTGTTCATTTGGATGAGCTTAGGGTAAGAGGCTGAGTGTTTCTGAGAAGGGATCTCTCCAGAAAAGGAATTTTCCTAGCACAAAATGCTAAAGGTAAAAGCCAACTAGTGCACACAAGGATAGAACTACATCTACCTGAATCCCTAATTAGGATCTGGCCTTGCTTAAACCCAAAGGGTTTGATTCTCAACCTACCCTTTCTAAAACTTTCCTTATTCCTTTCCTCCTCAATACTCGCTCAACTTCTTTCTCTTTTGTTTGGGGATTCTCCATTCTTGGCATTGGATTTGGCTTACTGTTTGGCTCTTCTTTGTTGTGCCGTTTCTGGTCTCCATCCCTTTGTGGTGATGGCCGTTTCTTGTTGTGTTGGCCGCCTTTGTTCCCTTGCAAAACTCCCTATCTATTCTCATGATATTTCTCTTCTTTCTTCCTCCTTTATGGAACTTTATCTTCTCTGACCCTCCTAAGCTACCCAAGAATTTCCTATACCTATATCGGTCCAAGATGTGAACTAATACCTTTATGCAATTATATCCTTGTCGGCTTAAACCTAACACTTTTTGCTAAGGAAAATTCAGAAGTAATAAGGCCTAACATACTCTCGCAAAAGTGGTTAAGGTCTGAAAGAAAAGGTTTATCTTGGGGAGTGGTGAAGACTTCTTGGACTTGAAAAGAGTGGTGCAAACGAAAAGCAGTCGAAGTGAGAGAGAGATATCCATGAAATCCAGCTTTCAAAGTAAGAGAAGTGATAATTAAGAGGCAGTAGTTTAAAGTTCAGTAAGGAAGGGGAATAGATCAATGCAACCAATCGAGGAGAAGCCTATAAAAAAGAGACAGGTGGCGCAGCCAACTTTCGATTCCAAAAAAGATTCCTTTATACTCGATCCTAATATGAGAAATTTGGAAAACTTGAGAAAATTTATGCACTTTTTGTGGGTTTATCTATGACACAAAGCTAAGAATGAAAGACACACTGCACATTAATCCCCCCCCCCCAAACTTCAATCACACAATCCCCTGTGAGATAGAAGTTTAGTAGGGAGCAAAAGAACGAGAAATGCGTAGTCTCTTAAGATAGGAACGGGTCACCTGATCTTCGCATCAGGCTATGATTGGTGCACCATCCCTTGTGGCTTAAGTTCTTCCCAATGGAGCATCGTCTTCCTTCGTTGATTCTTCTTGTCTTCTCCAGAGCTTAAGATAAAGAAAATTTTAAAATGAAAAAGATAAGCTTGTGGTGCCTCCCAAGAGCGCTTTTTTAAAGTCTCTGAGCTTGACTTCGTTTCCTTCTTTCTAGGCTGGTGGGTCTTGGAGAGGGACGGAGCTCTTCTCTCAAATTTGGTATCTTTCACAGGCTAAGTAAGGTTTCAGCCTATGTCCGTTCACAATATACTCCAGGCCGTCTTTCGTGAATAGCATCACAGTTCCGTAAGGCAGGACTTCTTTTATGGTAAACGGTCCCGACCATCTTGATTTGAGCTTGCCTGGGAAAAGCGTTAGCCTTGAGCTGTACATCAATACTTGGTCTCCGGCTTTAAAGTTCTTGGGTCTGATCTTCTTGTGGTGAAATGCCTTAGTCCTTTCCTTGTATATCCTAGAGCTTTCAAATGCCTCCAACTGCGTTTCTTCCAGCTCATGGAGGTTTATCATCCTCTTCTCTTGGGTGGTCTTGATGACGTAATTAAGTATCTTGATGGCCCATTGAGCTTTGTATTCCGTTTCCACTGGGAGGTGGCATGCCGTACACTAGTGAGTAGGGTGATCTTCCTATAGGTGTTGTGAAAGCGGTGTGGTATGCCCACAGTGCATCATCTAGTTTCACTGCCCAGTCTTTTCTTGTTGCACCGACTGTCTTTTCCAAGATTGCCTTGATTTCTCTGTTCGAGACCTCTATTTGTCCACTGGTTTGGGGGGTGATATGGTGTGGCTACTTTGTGCTTGACTCCATATTTTCTTAGTAAGCTATCAAAGATCTTGTTTATGAAGTGGCTCCCTCCATCACTTATCACTATCCGTGGTATGCCAAATCTTGGGAAGATTATTGTCTTGAAAAGCTTCAATACCACTCTAGCGTCGTTTGTGGGGCTTGCTATTGCTTCCACCCATTTGGAAACATAATCGACTGCTACAAGTATGTATTCATTCCCATAAGATGCGGGAAAAGGTCACATGAAGTCTATCCCCCAAACATCGAAAACATCTACCTCTAGAATAGGGTTTTGTGGCACCTCATCTCTCTTTCCAATGTTCCCTTTGCGCTGGCAGGCACTGCAGGACGATACATAGGCATGACTATCTTTAAACAGAGTAGGCCACCAGAAACCGGCTTGGAGTATCTTGGTTGCTGTCTTAAATGATGCGGATTTCCCTCCATTGGCTGATCCATGACAATGATAGATTACTCCATGTGCTTCTTCTGCTGCTACGCATCTCCTGTATATCCCATCCGTCCCTCTTTTGAATAAGTATGGTTCATCGTAGAAGTAGTGATTTATGTCCTTGAAGAATTTCTTCTTATGTTAAGCATCAAGGTCACTCGAGATATCTCCACTGACCAAGTAATTAACATAGTCCGCATACCAGGGTATTGATTTTTCTTCAATGCCTTCAGCTAACATCATCTTATGGTTTAGGTCGGCTAAGCGGTCAATGTCATCGATCCCCATTAGTTGCTCTTCTGGTAGCGAGTCATTGATCGGTACTAGGTCTTATATCCTCATCCCCGCAAGGTGGTCTGCCACTCCGTTCTCAAATACCCTTCTTGCCCATGATCTCCATGTCAAACTCTTGGAGGAGCAAGATCCATCTTAGATGCCTTGGTTTCGTGTCCTTCTTTGCATATATGTACCTTAGTGCCGCATGGTCGGTGTACACTATGACTTTAGACCCCACTATGTAATTTCTAAACTTCTCAAATGCAAAGACAACAGCTAGAAGTTCCTTCTCGGTGGTTGCATACTTCACTTGGGTGTCATCAAGCGTTCTACTTGCATAATATATGACATGGAGCTTCTTGTCTATGTGTTGGCCGAGGACCGCACCTACATCATAGACGTCGCACATTATCTCAAAGGGGAGGTTCCAGTTTGGTGCTTGAACTATTAGGGCTGATATCATGGATTGCTTGATGGTTTCGAAGGCGCAGAGGCAGTCTTCATCGAATACAAACTCAGCTTCTTTGCACAATAATCTAGTTAATGGTATTGCAATCTTCGAGAAGTCCCTGATGAATCTCCTATAGAAGCCTGCATGACCAAGAAAACTCCTTATCTGTCGAACAGTGCTCGGGGGCCTCAGGTGAACCATGACTTCTATCTTTGCCCTGTCAATTTCTATGCCTTTTTCAGAAATCTTGTGGCCTAGGACAATCCCTTCTTTCACCATGGAATGACAATTCTCCCAGTTTAGCACCAGGTATGTCTCCTCACATTGTTGCAAGACCCTGATTAGGTTAGAAAGACAAGCAGCAAAAGACTTCCCGTATACAGAGAAATCATCCATAAATACCTCTACCATCTCTTCTATAAAATACGAGAAGATAGAAGTCATGCATCGTTGAAATGTGGCCGGAGTGTTACACAACCCAAATGGCATTCTTTTGTAAGTAAAGGTACCATAGGGGCATGTAAAGGTAGTTTTCTCTTCGTCGTTTGGGTGGATTGGTATCCGAAAGAAACCACTATAGCCATCTAGGAAACACTATAAAGGCTGGTTGGCTAACCTTTCTAACATTTGGTCTATGAAGGGTAGGGGAAAATGGTCTTTCTTAGAGGCTGCGTTGAGTATCCTATAGTCAATGCACATTCAGTTGCCTGTTATGGTTCTGGTAGGGATTAGTTCATTAGCATCACCCCTGACAACAGTCATTCCTCCTTTTTGAGGGACAACATGAACAGAGGAAACCCATCGACTGTCTGATATCGAGTAAATCACACCGGCATCGAGCAGTTTCAGGATTTCTTTTTTCACTACTTCCTTAAGGTTCGGGTTTAAGCGTCTCTGATGTTCAATGGAGGACATGGATTCATCTTCTAGGTGTATCATATGGGTGCAAAGGGTAGGCGAGATTCCTTTGATATCATCTAGGGAGTAGCCTATTGCTCTTCTGAACTTCCTAAGTTCATTAAGGAGTGCTTCTAACTTTTCTTCTTTTAAGTTCTCATTTAATATAACTGGATAAGTGAAGTTTGTCCCAAGAAATGCATACCTGAGTCCTGAGGGAAGTGGCTTGAGTTCTACTCGTGGAGCATTGATCTCACTCCACTTTTTATGCTCGGACTCTCTTTCGTTCTGGACGGCTGCCTCCGTTCTTCTTTCTTCGGGTTCCTTGCTTTCTTCTTGGTGCTTCTCATAGTCTAGGTCAAAAGGTGCTTCCTCTTCTTCAGAGATCCTCCTTGATTCGAGCCTCATTACATAGGCTTTTTCTTCAGGGTTTAGATAGCCATAGTCTCCTTCTTCCTTCGTCAAGGCGACAAGTATTGGGTCCTGCTGATGCAACTCATCCATCAGCTCCTCGTTCAGCTCTTCTAAGGTGTCCTCCCAGAAGACTTTTCCTCAAATAGTAGGTTTTCTCATGGTCTTCCTGATGTCAAGCATCATGTTTAGGTCGCTTCCGAGGTTCAACTTTATCTTCCCTTCCTTTACATCGATCACTGCTCCAGCCGTCGCTAGAAAGGGTCGTCCTAGGATCAGGGGATCTTGGGGTTCTTCGTCTATCTCCAGTACCACAAAGTCTGTCGGTATCTCTGTCTCCCCTATCCGGACCAGTATGTCTTCCAAAAGTCCTTTGGGTAGTCGCACAGATCTATCGGCCAGTATTAAAGATGTACGACTTGGCTTAAAATCTGTGAACCCCAAACTTCTGGCTACTAAATGTGGCATCAAGCTGACGTTGGCTCCTAAGTCGCATAGGCAGCTTTTGAAAGTGAGGGACACTATGGAACTAGGAAGTGTAAAGATTCCAAGGTCTTTTAGTTTGCAAAATGCCAAGTTCTTCTGAATAAGCGCACTGCAATCATGAGTCAAGACTACCATCCCCTGAAGTTCCTTGGTTCTGGCTAGGATGGTTTCTTTGAGAAATTTCAGATATGGAGGTACCAGAGCTAGGACATCTCTGAGAGGTATGGTCAGTTCTACTTTTTTCAGTTCCTCGTCGAATAGGGTTCTGTACTTGTCCCGAAGCTTCTTCTTGAACCTGATAGGGAACAAGTAAGGTGGTTTATACGGTGGAGGTATGAACCGTGATTCTATTGGCTTCCTTTGGTATGCTTGCTTGTGGTGCCATCCCCTTATCCTTTTCTTTGAGTTGTCTGTAGAGTTGGTCTTCTATGCTCTCCTGGACTTTTTCTGGAATCTCTTCCTCGTGTTGCTGAAAATTCTCCCCCCCCCCCACCACATGTTCTTCATCGTCCATGATGACCAGTGGTGGGGGTTGTCTTGGTGGCATGACTTTTGCACTTCTCAAAACTGCTTTGACATACTCTGGTTGTGGTAGTTGGATTGTTGTGCTTGAGTCATATCTATGCATCCTTGTTTCCATCCGGGCAAGCATTTGAAGCATTGTGTTGTGCCCTTCCATTAGATGGTTGATGGAATTGCGCAGATAATTCTGACTATTTTATGAGTATCCGATGTTGAGAGAGTTTTCTGGTATGATATATTAGGTTGGTGAATAGAGTGCAAGTTGCAGCGATCTCATATTGTTGTGGTAGCTTGGGATTATTTGTTGTGTTTGCTAGGTATATCCATGGGAAGGGAGAATATCTTGTAGATGTTGTTGTTGTGGGTCTGTGGCATTGAGCTGACCTTGTTGTGGTTGTTTGTTGATGAGGGCGTTGAGCTGGGCTTGGATTGCGAGGACTTCGTTTGGGATTGCCTGGTGTGTTGTTGTTTCGATTGTTGGACTTGCATACTGGTCGACACTTGTTGCGAGGTTTTCAACTAGTCGTAGTCCGTCGTCTTCCTCTTGTCCTAGGAATAGGCCGTTGCTTGCTGTGTCGAGTAGTTATTTGTATTTCATGGTTGTTCCTCGGTATAGCAAGTTGAGTATTGTTGATGTGAAAAAACCATGGTGCGGACACTTGATGGTTAATCCTTTGAGTCTTTCCCAGGCCGTGCTAAACTCCTCATGCTCGTTTTGAGTGAATGCAATGATTTCTTGCCTCAGTTTTGCTGTGCGTGTTGGGGAGAAGAATTTCTTCAGAAATGCTCCCTTGCATTGCTCCCACGTTGTTATTGAGCCTGGCGATATTGTCTTTTCCCAGTGATTTTGTTGCCTTTCTAGAGTGCATGGGAACAGCCTGAGTTTGAATCCGTCTTCGTAGATGCCTTCTTGTCTTGTGAGTTCACAGACTATGTCGAAATTGTCCAGATGTTCTGTTTGACCTTCATCTGGGTGCCCCTTGAATTTTTATTGTTGAACCATGGACAGTATGCTCCTCTTGATTACATAGCCGGACGTGCTTGTTGGTGGTGTTATGCCATGGCGAGAGTTGTAGTTTGCTGGTGAATCATAGTCGTATATGAGTCGGGTTGGTGCGACTTGTTCATTAGTTTCATCATGTGGTACATAGGACTCTGCATGTTGTGTGTCCAGATCTGTTAAGTCTAGCTCCATTGTTGTGCTTGTGTCCTGTATGCAAAGAGAAAACACTGGACAAGTAGGAAAAAGGGCAGTCCTTTTTAAGAGTTCAAAGCTTTGATGGTTTTAAACGGTTCCAAAGCGGCAACGGTGCCAATTTGGCGTTCTCAGCTTTTTAGGGCTTTAAAGTCAAATACCCATAGGTACTCGTTGTAGTATAGCCAGGGCTTTTATCGAACCGAAAGGGATAGGTTTTTCTTCCCATCAAGCTAAGAACCTAACAAAAGCTGCTCTAATAAAAAGGGATTTAGGGTCCTTTAGATAATAAACAATATTTTGCAAACAATCGAACGCCTAAGAGTAAAAGAAGGTAAAGAAACTCAAAGAGTGAAAACAGACCTAAAACAGGGTAATCCGACTAAGATGTAAAGTAAATAATTTTTCTTGCTGGGACGTAGTTCTAGAAGTAGGATATCGTGGAGAGTTAGGTAAAGGAACAAACTTTTGGGGTTTAGACCCTCTTAGGAGTGTTCATCTCTGGGCAAGGGATGGTTAGTAGACCAGTCCACTCTCGTGGTACGGGTCCCTATGTTGAGTCTCAACCTAAATCTGACTCTCGTCAGTGGCTCGAGATCTCAACATGCGTTAGACTCAGCCCCCTTTCATCGCCAAAATCACCTCTTGAACAGCAAATCTCTTAAGTCAAGATAGTAGATTCTCTTGCTAAGTAGATCTGGTCATACACTAGCATGGTGTTTGCTTAGGATGACCTTAGATCAATCTCCAAATAGTGAAGATAGAGAAGGCTTTAAGAGCACTTAACAAGAAGAGAAATGAGATGAAGAACTAAAACTCAACCTTAAAGGTTCATCCTTTACCCTAATCTCTCCTTACAACTCCTAAAACTAAGGGAAATAACTACTCACTAAGCATGGTTCTTGAAACTAATCCCATGATAGATAGATCTAAACCCTACTTAGTCAAGAAAAAGTAAAAGAAAAGATAAAGCTTTAATAGATTCTCTTAAATAAGCAAACTGTTCTTCAGAGTTTTCAAGAAGTTTTACTAATGAAGTTTTTCTTTAAAATAAAGATGATGAAGACAACACACTAAAAAAAGAAAAGACAAGATGAAGGTTTTTTTTGTGATGATAAGAAAGCTTGGCTGCTCTCGCTCCATTTCGAGACGCCTTTTATAGGTGGATGGGTCCTCGAAAACCCTACAAAAGGAGGGGACCACTCGTTAGGACAGCTGTGGCCTTCTGCAACGCTGAGGTGGAAAGGTGCCCGTCAGCTGGTCCGTACGGTACTTCAGATGCATCAGGGTCTCCTTGATATATTTTGCTTGATGTATTTTGCTTGATGTGCAAAGTTGGGGTTATGCATCAGCTTCTCCCCGTTGTAGGTTTTTGGTGTTCACGTGACCGATCTTCATTGAGTTTTGCTCCTTTGGGGTTCTCTCTGTTGCTTTTAAAAACCTAAAAGGGGAAAACTTATGTGCAGAGGAGACCTAGAATGACCTAATACCAGGTTTGCCTAAAAAGACTCTAGATGGTAGTGCAGTCATGTGAAAAGTGCAAGAAAGAGTCTCAAGTCATAAAGAATGCATGCTTAGAAATATGTTAAATTTGAATGCATCACTAGTCGCGTCTCGAAGGTTGGTTGCCGCGCCCCGAGAATAGTCTTGCTCGATATTTGAACTTCCCGCGTCTTACCCGCGTCTCGATACTTGATCTTCACATCTTGATGTTTGCCTCCCGTGTCTCGGTGACCCTCGCTTGTGTTCCGATAGGGCTCAGGCACGTCCCGATTATCCTGGTCCGTGTCCCGATAGTCTTCGAGTGCATCCCGATTCTCACAATCTGCATCCCAATAGTCGTCATCTGCGGTCTGATGATCACTGCCCGCGTCCTGATGGTCGCTGATCGCATCTCAACTAAATTTCCCGTGGCCCGATAGTCTTTCTGCCCGGTCCGACTAGGTTTCCTGACCTTAGAAATACTCATCTGACTTAACCTTTCGGTCAGGTCATCAACATCTTTATCAGCAATCAGGTTTGCCACAGCCTCATTGAAATTCTCTTAAAGTGTCCTTATTCCTGATGGTGTCATGAGCCTTGATCGCATGGTCGGAATGATCTTGACCAAGGCAGCTGCACTTGGTTCAGGTTGGAGATTTGCATCATCCTCTCCCTCTTGAGAAGGTTTTGTGCTCAGAACTGATTCTCCTACGTCAAACAAAGGTAAGTCCGCAACATTGAACACGGATGTAATTTCAAACTCACCTCGTAGATTCAGCTCGTATGCATTGTCATTGATTTTCCGGAGAACTTCATATGGACCGATTCCTCTGGGCGATAGTTTGTTCTTCCTCGCCTTTGGAAATCGGTCTTCCATCATGTATATCCACACTTTATCGCCGGGTTTTAGGTCTAGCTCTTTTTGGCGTTTGTCAGACAACTTCTTTGTTCGTTCATTCCGTCTCTCGATGTTTTCTTTGGCTTTCTGCTATATCTTCTTAACCATATCCGATTTGGTTATGCCTTCTTGGTGAACTTGTTCCGTCCGTGGGAGTGGGATATGCACCATGTCCAGCGGTGTCTGCGGCTTAAATCCATATACAATCTCGAATGGACACATATTAGTACCCGAGTTCTTTACTCGGTTATAGGCAAATTCAACCAAGGGAATGCAATCAAGCCAGTAAGAAAGATTGTTACCGATCGCGGCCCTTAAAAGGGAGTGAGTGTCCGGTTTGTGACCTCAGTCTGCCCATCGGTTTGCGGATGGCAGGAAGTGGAGAAGAGTAACTTAGTTCCCAGCTTCTTCCACAAGGTTCTCTAGAAGTGGCCCAAGAACTTTGGGTCTCAGTCGGACACAATGATCTATGGCAGTCCGTGGAGTCTCACCACTTCTCTAAAGAATAGACCGGCCACCTCAGTTGCATCGTTTGTTTTATTGTAAGGAATAAAATGGTTATCTTGTTGAATCGGTCCAAAACCAGGAAGATTGAGTCCTTCTTCCTTATATGCAGCAACCCTACAATAAAATCTATAGAGATGTCGACCCATGGCATATTGTGAATAGGTAATGGAGTATAAAGTCCATGAGAATGCGACCTGGATTTTGCATTGAGGCAGGTGTTGCATTTTGAACATAACCTCTCCACGTCTCATTTCTGGTGTGGCCAAAAGAAATGTTTGGCCAAGATGTTCTTGTCCATGATTAGTTCCCGCATGGAACTTTGTGGAATGCACAGCTTTTTGTCTTTGACCAAAAATCCCTCGTGCTTGTAGTATGGTCTGATGGCTCCTCGGTTGGATTGTGAGTAGATTTCTACTAGCTCCGGCTCATTGGTGTAAAGACCATTCAGATGGTTGAATCCCATGATCCTTACTTCCATGGTTGAAATCAAGGCATATCTTATGGATAAGGCATCAGCCACCGTGTTCTTGTTCCCTTTCTTGTAGATGATGTACGTGAAGGTTTCTATGAACTCAAGCCATCTTGCATGTCTCTTCTTGGGATTGTTGTGCCCCCTGAGGTATTTGAGCATCTCATGGTCCGTGTGAATGATGAATTCTCTGCTGAGCAAGTAATGTTGCCACGTCTCAAGAGATATCACTAAGGCATAGAGCTCCTTGTCATATGTCGGGTAGTTCATGGTGGCCCCATTAAGACTTTCACTGAAATAGGCCACTAGCTTCCCTCCTTGGGTGAGAACTGCACCAATTCCTGTCCCTGAAACATCACACTCTATTTGAAAGGTTTTATTAAAGTTATGTAAAACCAAAACTGGTGCGTGGGTGAGACTGTTTTTGAGCTTCTGAAATGCTGCGTCCTGGTTCAGCCCTATGAGAATGCCACATCCTTTTTGATGACTGTGGTCAGTGGTGCGGCAATGGTGATGAAATCTGTGGGAACGAGATTTCACACAATATATTTTCGGAAAGTTAATTCGATAATTAGGTCCCAAAAGTTCTGGAATGAGAAACCTCTTGAAAGATTTTGGTAGATTTCCGCAAAAGTGAAGAATAAGAAAAAAGAAGGATAAGAATACGATTTTATTGCTAAATCTTGAATAAATAGTAAATCGTATATGTATTGAGTATGTAAGTGTTTCACAATGTGTTATCAGAGGTAGGGATCGATCCTTATTTATACTAAGACATCCTAAGCCTTAAACACCCTAAGTTTCGATGTGGGACAAAGGTTCTTTCCTTTTTCCGACGATTTTTCCATAAATCTTCGAGGAAGCTTCTAGAACCTTCCGTAAGTGGGGTTCAGCATTTGTCGGTCCATCCTTCCAACTNAGACGAAGAACGAAGCGAAACGAAGAGCGTCAGCCAGCTGGGCAGTGTTTCCTACCGAGCTGGACAGCAATCAGCATGC
>OVBI01001544.1:0-32481 GCA_900406495.1 Sisymbrium altissimum
TCTTGTTGTAGGCAAAGCCCACATTCCCCAGAGCCCAGAGCCCAGGCCCAGGCCCAGGCCCAGGCCCAGGCCCAGGCCCAGGCCGAGCTGGCCGGCGGCGGCAGCGCGTGGGTACACTTCTCCTCTCTCTTGCATCTTTTAAACTTGGAAAGGAGTGTTTCTATATATAAACACTCCAAAAANCACTCCCTTCATTTAAATTCAAGGCTTTCACTTAAGCCCATTTCTCTTCACTCTCATCAATTTCCGTTTGGGCCTAGAGGCCCAATAAAATTGACCCAACAGAAACCACCCTCACTTTTTGGAACACTGATATCATCCCAAGAGACTTTGGTTTTCATGGTAACATGAGGAGAGCCAGACAAATAAAAACCGTACACATGCTTATCAATTTTATCAAAGCACTGTTTCAGAAGTTTGAAAACAGAACACCAGAAGTACGACCTGCAAAAGTCAGGGTTTTACTGGACCAAGGGAGCAACCACAATCTGATCATGTCAATTAATGGTTCGTAGTCGGTACTGGTCATGCTCTTTATGGTAAGCGGGAGGCCCAAGTAGCGGATCGGAAGCTGTTCCATGGACATACCTAAGGTTACAGCTTTCGCTTGAAGATCATTTTGAGTTTTTTTCCAGCCATGTAAAGAGCTGACTTTATCCTGTTGATCGCTAAACCAGAGTAATTCTCAAATTATTTCAAGACGTCAATTATTCCGCTGAGAGAACATTAGCTAGAAGCTTGGAGATAGCCTTATAATGAGGTTACAACAAGCAATGGTTCTATAGTTTTTCATGGTTTTGGCATTAGTTTTCTTAGGAAATGAGGATCAAGCCAGTGGTATTAACACCTTTAGGCATGTACCCGTAAGTGAAGAAAGACTGCACCGCAATGATGAAGTCAGCTCCGACAACTGACTAAGCAGCTAAGAAGAACTCTTTTGTGAAGCCGTCAGGACCTATCCTAGCGTTTTATTCGAAGGCATTGATTTTAGTACAGAAAGAATTTCTTCCTCTGTGACTTCACGGATCAACATCTCAAATAATACAGAGGGACAGCGATACATGATGAGATCAGAGATATCATAGAGGCTGACAGAATTGCTCTGATCGGATGAAGCTTGAAGTGTAGCGCAGCCTCAGTTTTAAGAGCTTGAGGATCAGTGAGAACAGTTCCGTCAGCCGTTAGAAACTGTTTAATTGAGTTTTTTGACCTTCTAGTTTGAACCGAGCGATGGTAGAATTTGGTATTGAGATCATCGCCGGGGCCAGGAGATGCGGGATTTTTTCTGAAAGAATTGTTCTTCAATGCTAGCATAATGGTGGCACTCACTGCATGCATTCACATTAGTCAGAAAATTATCCCGAATGGGGCCATGAAGCAGTTGCTCTTGTCGTGCACATAAAACTTCAAATGCAAGCAAGTGCGTCTTGTGATATCACCATATCTCTCTCGATTAAATGCAGGTTTGAGGAGTTTAAGCTTGCGGTTAAAGAGATGCAGAGCATTTCGCGAGTGATATAGAGGGACTGTATCCTCCCACACTTTAGAGAATTTCAGAGAATTGTGGATGTTCTTTCAGATAATTAAAAACCTGCAAGTGATGGCGTTTTCCCATGGGAACTTGCTTAATTTTGACGACACAACGAACATGGTCAAGATCCCATTAGCTTCAAAAGATACGAATGAGTGAACAAACTTAAAGTTACGTAAAATCTCTGTTTTGTCTTAATTCATCCCATAGCAGTTGACGATCACTTATGAAGTTTGAACTATAGACACAGGTACACAGACAAACTCCTCCCCAACATCAGTTATGACAAAATAAGTTTTGTTCGCTAAAAGACATCGTATAGACACAGGCCCGAGCATAAGCCAAATGAGTGAAGTCACGGATAAAGACAACAATTTAGAAAGAGCATAACTTTTAAAAAAAAATTATATATATACATATTTTTAATATTATATATAATAAATAAAGTTTAATAATTTTTTTGCTATAAAAATACTTACCAATGGAATTTCGAAAATTTATTAAAATGCTTAATTTTTTGAAGAAAATGGAAAACTGCTATCAAAATACAGAAATTGCTTATTGCATATTGTTTACTATTTCAATTATTTGTCATCACAGCTGAAAGAAAATTTTCAAAATTAAAGTTGATAAAGAATTATTTGCAGTCTACCATGTTACAAGAAAGATTAAATAGACTGCTTTTATTATTAATTGAAATAGTTATGGTTGAAAAATTTAATTACATGAGTTTAATGAATAATATTACTGCAAAAATATAAAAAGAGTTATATTTCAACAATAATTTTTTATTATTTTTATATTTTTATAATTTTTGGAATTTAAAAATTTTTATGTGAAATTTTAATGTATTTTATATTATTTAGAAATTTATAAGATTTTAAATAAAATTTATAAAAATGTATAATTTTTATATTAGTTTAGGATAACAAAAAACGTTACTTCCGGAGTGTATATACACCATCAATATCATCATCATCTGACAAATTTGATATGTTCAAACTTGTTATGATGGTGTTCTTGTTTTAGCATTTTGTGGTAAGAGCTTCAGTTTTCTAATAAACGTCGGTATTAATATGATTATATGAATGAATGACTACATCATTTATTCGGCTATTTAAAAAAAAAAAAAAATTCAAATCAACGATAGCTGGCGTTTCTGCTTCAGCTCATCTCCATGTGATACTAATATGATATTAATTCTTACAGCTCATGATTAAAATGTTTTTGATGTAAAAACTATAGTAGTATAGTGTAGTTTATAACAGTCGTTGATGTATGCTTGACTTATGAACGTTAGACTACCATTGAACTTGGTGGATGTTTCAAATTATCAAATGGCGATAAATGATACTTATCGTTAAGCTTCGTTTTATTAATCATACGAAAAGAAAAAAAATATATGTATGTTCTTCTAATAGTATTAATTTAAAACGGCCAAAAATAGATTTAAAAGTTATAATTCAACTTTTGTACGTAATATACTGTTACTGTAGAAAAAAATTATATGAGAACATCGAGATTGTGGCGTTACTTATCTTTTTAATATATATACCAAGAGGTTAATTAGTTTCTCCTCAACAATAAAGTCGCGTTAAGCATAATGTTCCCATTTCATTGGGTCTTTATCCTAAACCAGTGTGGTAAGAAGGTTCCATCAGAGATCCAATGTGCCTAGAGATTCCATTTTGTTATTTATGATTTTGCTTCCTTTTAATTGTATGATTAGAATGCCTTGTTCTAATTCACGATTTATTCTATCCATATGTATTGTTGTAATTTTCTATGTAATTTATAAATGAAATAAATTGTTTTCTGTCTTCTCTTTACATTCGTATTTCTTATTATTTCCAATTGAGATAGTCATTAAGATATTCGGTGATTGTTATTAAGAATCATTGAACAAGAAATTAAAAAATGAATTAAAGTACACATATTTGCCATTAGCCAAGTAAACACTTCTTTTTATTCCGTTTTTGATTAGTTTATATATGCACTAATATAATGTTCATTGCATGTTACATGTAACGACTAACGATGCTTGTATATCTTGACAGATTGTAATTAAGATCATATCAATCAGTTCATAATAATTTAATTTTGAATTAATCCTTCACACGAACATCTCATCTAAATTATTTCGAAAAAATGTCTGAAAACACAAATTTAATTTCTTTCACAGCTTGTCTAGGCTATAAGTGGTAAAATATAAACATTTTGCTCTTTTGTTATTTAATTGCTACCTTCTTTTTATGTTTTGTGTTTTCGTATTTGAAGCTGTGGGTTTAGAGTCTTTCTAATGATCTTAAATCAATAAAAAAAAACTGTTACGAGTTATTATAATACCACATTTAGTTAAAGACAATCGTTGGCGTTGCCGATTTTAATATATGCTAATTAGGCCTCATTCAATGATTAAAATGATGCTCATTAGAATAAACAGGTTTTAAATTGTTTTAATATATGGCGACAGCGACGGAGTATGCCATGATTAAGTACGTGCTAATACAAATTTAATTAGACAAACATTCCTTCGTTCGCTGTTAATTCATCTACGTGGTTACATTAAGAAGTTCCACGTTTTTATTCCGTTATCGATTAGCTTGTGTATCCACTAATATAATTTTCCTTGCATATTACATGTAACGACTAACGATCCTTGTATATCTTGACAGATTGTAATTAAGATCTCAAAATAATTTAATTTTGCATTAATCCTTCACATGAACATCTCATCTAAATTATTTTGTCATTTCGTTATCAATCGTCAAATTTGTAATTAAAAACACATTAACCAGTCTGAATTTTCGCCTATAAAAACTCTAACACTCTCTCCATATTCTCCACACAAAACATCAGAAGCTTGATAAAGCGAGAGTTTTAAGAGATTTTCTTATTACTTTCTACGACAAAACTCTTATAACTCCAATCTTTTATCAATGGCTTATTCTAAGATTGTTCTTCTCCTCATTTTCAATGTCATCTTCTTCACTTTCGTCAGCTCGACTTCAGTCCCTTGTCCACCACCACCGTCCAAGAGCTACCACACGAAACCTTCAGCGTCATCTCCTAACCGCAAGCATACTTGTAAAGATGCCCTTAAACTCAAGTTATGTGCCAATGTATTGGATTTGGTTAGGGTTTCTGTACCACAAAAGTCTAAATGTTGCGCTCTTATTAACGGTCTAGTTGATCTTGATGCCGCGGTCTGTCTCTGCACCGCTTTAAAGGCTAACATCCTCGGAATTAACCTTAACGTTCCCGTTTCTTTGAACCTTATCCTAAATAATTGCGGTAAAAAGGTTCCATCTGGTTTCCAATGTGCCTAAAGGTTAAGGATATCAAATTTACATGGAGATTCTAATTGTTGCTATAAATTCTTGTTTTAAAATTTCTGTTTTATTCTACCATTATTTATTATTGTAATTTGTTACGTGTTTTATCAATGAAATCAGATGTTTTTTTTTAAAGATTAACCATCACATCACATATTATTTGTTATTGTTGATTCTTGTAACTTCTAAGTTTTGTATTATAACACCATGGAAATTTTAAATTAAACCAAGTACAGGAAAATAGAAGCGAACGTAGGAATGTTGGTCTAATTAAATTCTTATTAGCACGTACTTACTCATGGTATATTCTGTCTATGTCGCCAGTACAATATGAAATATGTTAATTCAGATAAGCATTTAATCATTATATGAGACCCAAACCAGCAAATATTCTTTTTTAGTCGACAACGAAAAATATTGTGTTTAACTAAAAGCGTTATATACAAAAGCCAAAAAATAAAAAGAAGTTAGCATATTAAATTGGGATAAACAGGGTGTAGCCACACGGATACTTTGTAAACCGGTTCTTTACACAAAAATGTTTTTGCGGTTTAAAATTACACGAAATCTTTTAATTCTGGGCATAATTACATAACTGTCGAATTCTGATTTAATTTTTTCAAATCGACATGTTAACCGGATTTAAACCAAAAAATCAATACTAAACCAAAAATCAGATTAATAAACCCGGTAAAACGGGGTGTAGCCACATAAAAAGTTTACAAACTTGCTCTTCACACTCGAAACTTGGACTTCTTCCTTCAGCTACACATATATATTTTAACGATTTAAAATTATACATAATGTTTAATTCTGGTTGAAACCACATAACCGTTTAATTGACAACCGACTTACAATCGAGCGTAAACCAAATGAAATATTTAATTTCGGTCTAATTAAGTGGTTTCGATGATAAGTCATTATTATTCAAACCAAATCTACTACTAAAATAGGGATAAAACAACATTTCTCCTCCTATCTCAGGAATCCTAATTCTACTTCGATTTCTGAAAAAAAAAGTTTATGAAAATAAAATCTGATAAAATCATAAAACATATGATGAGTAGAACTCATGAGAGAGGTTGTTATTTGGTTTACGATACTGTTATCGACTGCTGAATCAACTGATATTCTTTGTGAAAGTGAGAGAAAGGTTAGTTTATTCCAATTTTATTAGTAAAACCGGATTGGTTTGGATAATAATGGTTTATCATGGAAATCATTTAATTAGACCAAAATTAAATATTTTATTCAATTTACTTTTATTTTAATTCGGTTTACATGTCAATTAGACGGTTATGTAATTTCAACCATAATTAAATATTATGTGTAGTTTTAGATCGTTAAAACATATTTGTGTAGTTGAAAGCAGAGGTCCAAGTTTCGGGTGTGAAGAGCAAGTTTGTAAACTTTCTATGTGGCTATACCCCGTCTTATCAGGTTTATTAAATTTGATTTTTGGTTTAGTATTGATTTTTTTGGTTTAAATCCGGTTAACATATCAATTTGAAAAAATTAAACCAAAATTCGATGGTTATGTAGTTATACCTAGAATTAAAAATTCCGTGTATTTTTAAACTGGTGAAAAAACATTTTTGTGTAGCTGTTGTAAGATGTCCAAGTTTCGGGTGTAAATAGCCGGTTTGCAAAGTATCCGTGTGGCTACATCCCGTCTACCCTATTAAATTGCAAATAAGCCAAAATACTTCAAAGGAGTTAATTAAACCAACTAGAAAGTCAAATAAATGAACATGGGGAGTAAAAGCTCATTTCCTTTCAGATTGGCGCATTAGAAAGGGCTTCGATCTAGTCTTTTGATCTGGTCTAATCTTTTTCCAGATAACTGGTAGAAGTCTAATGCCCTATAGCCGAAGCTTTTTTGTAAAACAGGAAACCGGTTCGACCAATAATCCGATTCATAGAAAAAAATCAACATATTGTGTGCGCTCTTGTCTTCCTCGATTTTCTAGTCAAGTTTTAAATAAATTGTATCATATTGAATTTTGACCCTCCATAAAAAATTGCTGAAAACACAAACTTAATTTTCCGTTTAATCTCAAAAAAAAAAAAAAATCCCGTTTAACTCTTCCGACCACCGATATTACTATTTGTTATTTTACCAAAATACCTTCGAAGTCATAACCGAACTATCTCTAATTCTGAACCTCACCCTTTTATTTTTTTAACATCAAATTTATGCCATTTTGCACTTGCTCGGGACTACTCGGAGAAATTCAAAAAGCAAACATTTTACATGATGTGAATTATTAAAAAAAAAAGGAATGAAACCAAGTAAAAAGTCAATATCTGAACCATTGTTCTATGAGAGTACAACACAAAAATTACTTGAAAAGTTTATAATTTAGATGATATGAATTATAGAAAGCACAGTTGTATTCTAAATTAAATTCAGAACGTTATGCAACTATATATCACACTAGAAAATGTTTTTTTCTAATTAAAAAAACAAGTATTCCACATTTGTAAATTTATTTTTCTTTTCGATTCTTGTCATAATATCATTTTCATATTTTGCTAATGAAATATATTTTATGTTGGAAAGATCATTTTATCCTATTATACAATCTGTGTTCCTACAAAATTTGATGACATTTATTTTATGCATTATTGGGTTGATTAACCAAAATAGATTTTTTGGAAATATTTTTATCATGAAACGTGAGCTACAACTTTTTTGGATCATTTAAAAGAAAATAATAAGAATTGATGAACTATCTCGATTAATGTTTTTTTTTAATGTCTAACTCATAGTGGATGCAACATTTTGGCTCTTTTGCTATCTAAATGCTACCTTGTTTTTATGTTTTGTATTTTTGTATTTAGTGCTGTGGTTTTTTTTAAAAGCATCTCTAATGTTATTTCATTTTTGCTTCTAAATTTTATTTTAAAATAAAATTATCTCCAATAATATTTTATATTCTACTCTAAATTTAGAATAATTTTTAAATTTTCTGTTTTTAAAATTATACTTTTTATTTATAAAATATTCCTTTAACTTTTAGAGACGAAGATGGTCGGTGTTTGGGGTTACAACTGTAAAAGCCTCGTACGCGACTTAAGTACTCCAAGGAGAATGTCAAGCTCTAATTATGGCAATGTAACACTGCTGGTCAAAAGGGCTCAAAGGTATCTTTTTTAAGGTGATAACAAGCATCTTATGTCAGTGCTTAATCATATGACTCTCGATTTCAGTCTTCACTCTTAGATTCGGGAAATTAGGAATTGTGTCCGATGTTTTGATGATATTAAGTTTTGTTGGGCTTCACGCGAAGCAAACAAACTTGGTGATGCTCTGGCTAAGTTGATTCTTCCGAATAGGGCCATATATGTGTCATACAATCATATTCCTCTAAGTCTCTATCCTTTATATTTAACTGACTCTTATGATTAATAAAATAATGCAATGACAAAAAAAAAAATATTTTATACTTAAAATGATTATACTAATTTTTAATAAACAAAAATGAAGATAGACAAAATTAAATAATATGCTATTACAGAAATAATAAAATAATATTAAATAATAAAATAAAATAACAATAATAATTAATAATCTGATAGTTGTTTCCAATTCTTTGAAGATTATTTCGAGTCCCTTAAAGATCACTAAAATATTATCTGAATGAAATTAATGTAGAAAGAGTTTGTTCATCAATCCTTTTCTTTAAGATTCTTATTTGTTCGGCTTGAATATATATATAAATATTTAGATTTTGTATAGAATTTAAGTCATGTAATAAAAATTTGTATTTTTAAGTGATATTTTTTTTGTACACTTATCTTCTTTAATTGTTCTATAAATTATTTATTTTTTCGTCTAAAATTATTATAATTACAACAATCGATATTTCATCATTACTTTATTATTCGATATAGAAAAATCAAAAATAAAGAATTTTATTTTTTACTTTAAAATACTTTAATTAATCACATTGTCGGAAAAATATAATAATATTTATTTAAAATTTTTTTTTTGATATTTAATTTACTTGATGTAATGAAATTTCTTTCAATTTAATATATTTCGTTTTGATAAAATCAAAAATTTATCTAGTTTTCACTTAAAATTAAAATAAATTTAAAATTGATATATTTTTAAGAAAATAATAATTAATTAAAATAGAATTTCCTGCTATAGTAAAGTTTTTCTCCAGTTTCAAAAATCTCTAACTTTAGAATGTAAATAAAATAAATCATCACAGATGCTCTAATGATTATAAATTAATAAACTCCAATAGTTTACTTTACTTTATATTAATAACTTGTGAAAAGTTATTATAATACCACATTTAGTTAAAGACAATCCCCGTCGTTGGCGTTGGCGATTTTAATATATGCTAATTAGACTTCATTCAATGATGAAAATGATGTTTATTAGAATAAACATGTTTTAAATTATTAATATCTGGCGACAGCGATGGAGTATACCATGATTAAGTACGTGCTAATACCTATAGAAAAGAACAATATTTGCTGAATGGTTTGGTTCTCTCATTCAATAATTAAAACCATCCTCAGCAGAAAAAATATGTTGTTTTTTCTTTTCTTTTTTTGTCATCCAGAATAAATATGTTTTAAATTGTTAATATCTGGCAAAACATGTATACCATGATTAAGTCCGATCAATCTTAACAGATGCAAGATTAATTATCTTAGTACGTAGGTAAAAATATATTCAACATCCAACGATTGTTCAATACTTATTGTTAAAAGTTATATTTCAGTTTACACTTCAGAATTTCCTCTTTCACCACTGGAATTTTGTGTATCTTCATATTAGTTTGGACTTCGATGCATGGGCAAATAATCTCTCGATCTTGAAATCACATGAATGTGGACTAAAACCACACAAAAAATAGGCATCAAAAGTCTTTAAAAAACAGGTGTTGCTAACCATGAAGAACAAGAAAGAAAAGCTGAATTTCAGCAACATATGGTATGATATAATTCCAAATATAGCTATCATCTCATTCAGATTTTTGATTAATATAAGTTGTAAACCTTGGGTATATATATATAGAGTAATATAATGTTTGTTGCACGTTACATGCAACGACTAACGATCCTTATGTATCTTAAGATTCTTGACAATTTGTAAGATCAATCAGTTCGTAATAGTTTACTTTTAAATTAATCCTCATTAACAATTCATCTAAATTATTATATCATAGCGTTGCCAGTCATCAATTTATTCAAAAGTTAAAACACATAAACCTATCTCAATCCGCACCTATAAAAACCCTAACACTCTCTCCATTTTCATCACACAAGCTTGATAAAGAGAGCGTTTTTAGGGTTTTCTTATAACTTTATAAGACAATAACTTTATAATTTCACTTCTTCATCAATGGCTTATTCTAAGATTGCTCTTCTCCTTATTTTCAATATCATCTTCTTCACTTTGGTCAGTTCGACTTCGGTTCCCAAACACACTTGTAAAGATGCTCTTAAACTCAAGGTATGTGCCAATGTACTGTTGGATTTGCTTAAGGTTTCTCAGCCACAAAAGTCCAAATCATGTTGCAGCCTTATCAACGGTTTGGTCGATCTCGAGGCCGCGGTCTGTCTCTGCACCGCCGTGAAGGCTAATCTCCTTGGCACTAAGCTTAGTGTTCCCATTTCATTGAGTCTTATCTTAAACAAGTGTGGTAAAAAGGTTCCATCTGGCTTCAAATGTACCTAGAGATAGCACATTTTCAAATTGAGATTCTAAAATTTTACTAAAATTTGATTCGTGTTTTAAATTTTCTCTTTTATTGAACCATTATCCATTGGTGTAAAATGTTTCATGCTTTATCTATGAAATAAGGTGTTTTCGTTCAATATTAATTACCAATCTCATATTATTTATTATTCTTGAATAATGGATGCTTATTATTTTTAAGTTTTATATGCATTAAGTAGAATGCCATACCATGGAACTTTTAAATTCGACCAAGTATTTGAAATAAAACGAGTTGGAAAAAAAAACATGAAATAAAACGGGTTAGCAAAAAAAAAAATGAAATAAAACAGAACTGAGGAATATTTGTCTAAGTAAATTCTTATTAGCACGTACTGAGCATGATTTTAATCATTGAATGAGACCAATTAACCAGCAAATATATAAATCGAAAATGACAAGCATTATTAATGTGGTATTATAAATCATCTCATTTTTAATATTTTTTATAGAAGTAGATTATAATCCACATATATACAGATTAAAAACTATATTTACTTTAAAATCGATAATACTCATAATTGTGATCCATGTAACTTTATATAGTAAGGTATGTGGAGTAATATTACATATCTTTCACAAATATAATTATAATTATCGCCAACGAAAAGTATATGATTAACTAATTGTGATATTGTAAGTCGTATCATTTTCGATATGTATAAAACCATTACGAAAGCATCAATTACGAAAAGCCAGCACATAAAAAAGAAGGATGGTAGCATATTAAATTGCAAATAAGCCAAAATATTTCAAAGGAGCCAAACCAAAGTAGGAAGTCAATACCCGAACCAGCTACGCTTTTCTGATAAACCGGTTCACAGAAAAGAAGTTAACATACCCCACCTGGTGCGCTCTTGACTTCCTCTGTCTTCTAGTCTTAAATACCATTTTGACCCTCCCAAAACATAAAACTTAATTTCCCATTTTATCCTTACAATAAACCGAATATTACCTAAAAGGCTTATCCCATTAGATGCTACTTTATTTACCAAAATACCCTCGAAGCCAACACAACCGTATTACCTCTGAACCTCCCTCTTTTAACACCCCAACTGACCATTTTGCACCTGCTCAAGACTACTCTTATTCAAAAAGCAAGGAGGTTTAGGGGTAATTCGGTCACTAGATGACCTCTTGTTTGGCAACGGCGTCGTCTCCGACGGCGGAAGATGAAATTGTACTGCTAAGGACGGAAGTGATCTGATTGACGATGGAGCAAAGGTGGTTGTTGATGGTTGTGACAGTGGAGAGATTTGGCTTCGCGGTTGGGACGTTGCTTGCCAAGACCTGAATCCCGACGGTGAGAAGACACGACGGTGGAGGATGAGAATTGACGGAAACACCCTCGACTTGTTCCGGAGGGTTCACGGGGATGACGGAGAACCCGAGTGGCAAAAGCGGAATACCGGAAGGATCTTCGCCGTTCATAGCATGCTGGATTGAGTCGACGTCGACGGAAGAGTAAACGATTAAGCTTCCGGAGTTATCGATGCAGGACTCTTGAAGCATCAGCTCTACGTTATGCCATGAATTGCTTGCTACCTGTAAGTAAAAGTACTGTTAGAACACATAAAAATTCAGTTTTTTCAAACTTAGGGTTTCAATCTTCGTACGTACATTGATTCGAAGAAGAGAGATGGAGTTTCCAGGATGTGAACCATTGGCGATATGAGCAACTTCATGAGGTGAATTCCCATTGAACAGAACCTCCAACTGAAGAGAAAAAAAAAATATATATATATATAGGTTAGGTTTTGCCTCGAAAACAGACAGAAGAGTCTTGGTTTGGTTTTACCAGGGAGTGGTGATGTTGATGACGGAGAAGATCGAAGACTTTAACGTGAGAAAATGGAAGCCAAGTGGTTGAGACAGCAGCAAGAACAACTCCAGTAGGCTGACCAGGCTCACACACTTTCCTCGTCGTGATTCTTACAGTGTCCTTCGTTGTCTCGGACAAAGCGGTCCAAGATTGTCCGTACGAAGGACTTATATTCACACAGAATGTTTTCATCATCCTCTGTGATAACCTCATTATGTTCCTCCTCCCTTCTGCAGATCGAATCACTGTAAGAAGAATAAACAAGCCGAGCATTAGTGATTTTTACAGTTTAGGGTTTTCAGAATTTAAGGATATGATTCAGACTACTAGCCTCCAAGGTCAGTGATGTTTCTAGCCATTAGACTAGCGACCCTCTCGCATTGTCTCTCCAACACGTCGAGCCAACGGCTAGCTCCAAAAGCCATTCCGCTTTTCACATACTCAGCAAATATCTCGTGCACGTGCCTCTCGTCTACTTCCACGTGCTCAACCCACTTGACCTGTGAGTATCCATTAGGCATGTCTTGAATGATGCAGCCCGAAGGTTTTCTGTTATACTCATGAGAAGTATTTGTACTCAATTGCTGGATTTGATCGTGGAAGCTATCGATCGGAAAATCTACGATTGCCCAGTTCCCGTTTTCCGCATTTTGTTCCACATACCGTAGAAAATAAGCTTCTCGAGTTGGAACCAGTGGAGATAGTACCTGTAACTCTGCATACATCTAGTAAAACATAATGACATATACTTCATTAGAAAGATCTGTTCCGTTTGTTCTGCTAGTTCTAAATCGAATTATTAAATTACCAGTAGAAGAGAACCACTAGCTCCAGAAACTCCAGATGAAATGATCTGAACCGTTTTCGCCCTAGCCACAATTGAGCAGAACATCTCCGACCACTTATCCTACATTTCAGAAATGCAAGATTTATCGATTTATAGGAAAATGATTATGATTAAAATCAAAGACGTCTGTGAATATTTTACTACTTACAGCGTTTAGAAACGCGTCAACAAGCGTTATGCTGTTCATGATGACAACTGCGTTTGCCTTTGAAGCTTCTCTACGAAATTCCCCTTTGTTTTTGTGATTCTCTATTGGCCATGGGAACAACCTCTTGTACTCTTCCTCGTTCAGACACAAAATCTCGCCGCCCATCTTCTCGGATTTCTTCTTAGCCCACAAAGGCTCTTCTGTGTCACACATTTTAGTAAGTTCTTGGACGCAAGAGACAGCGAATTCCATAGCAGTAACCTTCTCTTCATCCCCAAGTAACAAGTTGTTGTTGTTGCTGCTGTTATTAGTTTGATCTGGGAAGAAACAAGCAGTGTCTTGTGGAGGAAGTAACATCATGTCTGAACAAGGATGTTCTGGAAAGCTTCCACCGTAAACGCTCATATCTAGCTCCAATGAAGGTTGATGATGTGGAAGCTCCGGAGGAAGATTGATCAACGGCTGAGATGATGGCATGGACTGCATCGGACGCCCAGTATATCTTGAAGCTATGCAGCATAGACGATCAAGCTGTTGAATTGACAATCAATGTGTTACACACTCCTAATTATGTTTTTGAAAAAATAAATTTGTTTGGTATTTTTTTTTTTCAAAACTAACAATCCCAATCAAAGTTGAATTTAATTGAACCAAAGCAGACCAAATAGCCGGGTTTTTTTTTTTCAAATAGCCTTCTTTTATTTAATATTCGCAAGTTAATAAAATATGGTTAGCAGTATGATTTTATTTTTCAAATGAGTTAATAAGATTATAGTATAGGTAATGGTGTCTGTTGTTTTGTTGACGCAGAATTTTTTGAAACAATGAAAACCAAATGGTTATATATAGGAGGTGATTAATATATCAAATGGTTAGAGATAATTGGAGTTACCTCTTCACGGAGGCGACAGTTCTCAATATGGAGTTCGTTGAAAGGAATGTCGCCGAGGACTGCGGGGCCGCCGCAAGAAGGACACGAGAGGCACCGTAGCTCCGCCTGAAGATGAGAATTCTCCGCCTTAAGATTATCGTTCTCTGCCCTTAACATCACATTCTCTGCTCTGTCTTGTTGTGCCTATATATTTAATTCATCACATAACATAAAACATTAATAATTTTTTTTTTCGTTTTAGTCAATCTTTTTTATGAACATACATATATAGCAGAATTTTAATTGTTAAAGTGTTAACATTATGAATCTCCTTCAACACAGATATACTTTAACCCTAGAATTCAAGATTTCATAATTTTCTTCATTATAGTTCAAAATTTTGAAACATCCATGCTATATAATTTGAGATGAGCCATGCTTAATATGCAGTGAACATATAATTGTTAGTAGTTACCTTCATTTGGGTACGCCTATTTTGGAACCAAAACTTGACTTGTCGAGGTTTGAGACCAAGTTCATGACTTAATCTCTGTCTTTGTTTGTCATCTGGATGAGGGTTTTCTTTAAACAATCTACAAAGATTAAACAGATATCACTGTTACACTAAAAATCAATCGCCAATCCTATATGAGACTGATCGATCAATACAAGGTGTAGTCATTTTGGTAATATTTTTTTTTTGACCGAAAGTCATTTTGGTAATATTGAACCAAAAACCCGTCTAAAAGCTCCAAAATCAAATTATATTTGGTTTAAATGGTTTTCGTTGTTTCTATATTCAAAAAAAAAAAAAGAACCAGTTACCTAAACCAAAAAGATAAGAACCTAAAATTTACCTTTTGAAAGTTAGTACCTTTTAAGCCAAGAAATTCGTATATACAACCCATATACAATCAAGAAAACCTTTAAAAAGAAATGGTATTATCCCGGAAAAAAAAAAAAAAGAGTCCACTGTACGGTGTTAAACCGAGACTAAAATCAAAACCATTTCAAACCTAGCATAAACGTGGTTTTAACTAACATATGGTTCAAATATTGTCGAATCCAAAAAATCTATAAAACTAAAAACCGATATATACAAACCGGAAACCTTTAAATCAAGATTACAAAAAAAAATCAACTATAAACCGAAACTAAAACCAAAACTATTATAGTAGAAATAGTTGTGCGGTTTGGTTCATATACTTTTGAAACCAAAAGCTAGATTGGACACCGAGTGGATAAAATGAGAAAGAAGAAAAAAGAAGCAACACTTACGCTTCCATTTCTTGGATCTGACGATTAGTATGTCTGTGGTAACGTTTCTTCTTAGCAGGAGGAGGTTGTAGTCCATCGCCTTGAAGTTCATTAACATCAAACTCGTTTCCGGACTTTGGATCTTCTGCGTGTTCACTGCCCGACCCGAATGACCCACCGGCCGACCCGTTTTCCATCATTTCCTCTACATTTCCATCTCCCATCATCATCATCATACTCATACTCATCATCCCATGCTCCTCCTTCTAATAAAAACTCATTAATTAATGCCTTGAAAAAAAAACGTAACAGAAAGAAAAAAAAGGAGAAAGATCTGAGAAAAATGTGAAAATTTTTAATTAGGAACAAACCGGGATTAGGGAGGAAAATGAGTTGAAAGGAATGAAATTAAAATTAGGGTTTTGGATTGTTGCCGGAGAAGAAGAAGAAGAAGGTGGAGGCGGCGTAGCAAATCTGTTGTCTGAAGTCATCACATTTCCTTCTCCTATCGTCAACATCACTTGCGACCTAAAAAACAACAACTAATGAGTACAAAGATAGCAGTTAGGGTTTTTCTTTGGAATCTGGAAGAAGTGAAGATTCAAAAGGGAAAATCAGTGCATGGAAACGCAGAAATATTTGATGAATCTTAGAATTAATCTCAAATGCAAAACTAAGTGACAGAAGAGCATGAAAGAGGAGAAAAATTACCAGAGATGACAGCTAGATCGTTTCATAGTCCAGAAAATATTTTAAAATTAAATACACAAATCCGTAACTGATAAAAAAACATTTATTGCTGGTGAAATCTTTTCGAAAAAGAATTTAAGAAAAAACAGGCCCAACTAATAAAAATAATTAAGACACTATCTGACCATTCATGAGAAAAATAAGGATTGTGTAGTACTTCTGTTTGTAATATATTTTGGATCGAACTGGGAAAATATATATAAAATGTGAAGAAAATAGACATGCATCCAAAGAACACACAACACAAACTAGATAATACACTTTCTCTTTTGACTTTGTTTCCCTACTTTCTACAAAAAAATCGAGATTTCCTTTCACTTTCGATTGTTTTCTCTCACTTTCTTACCTTCTTTAGCTTCAGGGAAAATGAAAGAAATGCGAAAAAAGGCCAAGAATGATATTCTCTCTATAGTCTCTAGAGATTTTGGAGTTTCCACACTTTCTCTCTCTAAGTTTTTTTGTCTTCTGAGTTTCTTTCCCTTTGCAATAAATGGAGGAGTAAATTTCTCATTAAATACTTACCGGACCAGAAGGGTAAACGGCAGACTTTTTTTTATTTTAAACGGCGATAATTGACGGAATGTAACGGATGGAAAATAACGCTCGTCTAACTCTTTCCTTTAACTGCTCCGTCTTCCCACGTGGACTTGTATTATTGGGACTCCGTACGTTTCTCCTCGAAAGAAGAGACCCCTTCACAAGTCAAAACTTTTCAACTTTTAAGTCAAAATATGATCCACCACGCGTTAACCGCGTGCGTCCTATACACTGCATTGTTCTACTCTCACAAGTGTTGCACTATTTGCTGGCTCAAAAAAATATTATATATATCTCTTCCGTTTCATGAGAAAAGTACTAGATATTTTTAAAAGTATTCAAAAAATATTTTCATATACATTTAGTCGGTATTATATATTTTTTTCTTTCTTAAGTACCATTTTTAGTTCTTAAACCTAACGTTATATCTCTTATTCACTATATTTCTGATTAATAGACTTTAGTTTATACATGGTAAAAAAAAGGTTGTATAAGTTTTCTGGGAGAGAATGATAATCTTAGATTATTGTATTACCAGACTTTAGATGAGACCAAAATAAATATGAGAAACTAAATAAAATCTCGCTAATAAAAGATAATTATATGGTCAATGAGCCTCTTTTGCTTTGACGTTCACTGAGCGCTGTAGTTTAGGCTCTTGTTTGTAGTTTTGTTAAGCGCTAATTAAGTATTTGGGTTGAGTGACTTGAGTCTAGTGCTTACCGAGATTTATCATAGATTAATCAAAAATTAGCCTTTCTAATGGCAAAACAAAATTCATACTATATCACAATAGAAAAAACCTCAGCTAAAAAACTTCATCCTAATTAAAAATCAAATGGAATTACAATAACTCGTAAACCCGAAATTTATCAACTACTATAACATTTACCACACACTAAAAAAAGAATCCAAACCACAAAAATTTAGTTATTAAGATTACCTCTATTAGAAAGGTTTCCAAATGTGAATAATCTAACAAAAAAAAATTAAATGAATATCTCAAAATATTGATATGTCAGTTTTAAAATATCTCAAATGGAATACTTTTGAATGGCTATCTAAACATTTTGAAATATTCATCAATTATTTTTTTTCATCTTTTTTAGATACTCAGAATTCGATAAGTTTCCATAATGAATATACTCTAACAAATAGTTAAAATTGTCGTTGTCGAAACAAATGGTTAGAATTATCACATTGACTTATGATCAAAAATTTCAAAACACATTATAAACTTCATAGATCCACAATGACTGAAAAGTACAATTTTCCAATCTATGAACTTTTGGTTGGATCTTCTTCCGTTACTGAATCAGCCAAGCCGTCACCAAAATTTCTGCAAAAAAAAGAGTAAAAAATCCACTAAATTACAACATTTTCATGATGTACGTAATAAAAACGTCAGACACCAAAAAAAGGTAGAAAAATCATATATTTTTTCCTTTTTGCCAACTGATTGAAATTAGTTTTTCTTAAAAGTTTTTATATATCTATTTAAAATTGACATTATTTTGGTAGAATAATTTCAATAATACAACATGGTGTGGTGGTTACAATCACACTTGACTACATGTTCAATCTATATCAATTTCAAAAAATCTCAAATTTAATACTTTTAAATAAGTATCTTAATATTTTGAAATACTCATCAATTAAATTTGTAGTCTTTTTTACATTTTTAGATACTCAAAATTTGGTAACTTTCTATAATGGATGTACTCTAACAAACCGTTAAATCATTATTGTCAAACAGATGGGTAGAATTATCATATTGACTTATGATCAAAAACTCCAAAACATATTATAAATTTCATGTAAAGCATACATCCGCTAAGACTGAAAAGTACAATTTTCTAATATATGAACTTTTGATTGGATCTTCTTCCATTACTGAACCAGCCAAGCCGTCACCGAAATTTCTATAAAAAAAAACTAAAAAGCCTCACTAAATTACAATCCTTTCATGATGTAGGTAATAAAAACATCGGATACCAAAATGGTAGAAAAATCATTTATTTTCTCTTTTTGCCAGCTGATTGAAATTACTTTTTCTTGAAAGTTTTTACATATCTATATAGAATTGACATTATTTTGGTCGAATAATTTCAGTAATACAACAAAGTGTGGTGGTTACAATCACACTTGACTACTGGTTCAATCTATATCAGTTTAAAAATATCTCAAATTGAATACTTTTAAATGACTGTCTTAATATTTTGAAATACTCATCTATTAAATTTGTAGTCTTTTTTTTTACCTTTTTAGATACTCAAAATTTGATAAATTTCTGTAATGAATATACTTAAAAAAAATCGTTAAATCATTATTGTCAAACAGATGGCTAGAATTATCACATTGACTTCTGATCAAAAACTTCAAATACATTATAAACTTCATGTCCAGCGTAGATCCACTATGACTGAAAAGTATAATTTTCCAATCTATAAACTTTTGGTTGGATCTTCTTCCGTTACTAAATCAGCCAAAGCGTCACCGAAATTTCAGTAAAAAAAAGACTAAAAAAATCCACAAAATTACAACACTTTCATGATGTAGGTAATAAAAACATCGGATACCAAAAAAAATGTAAAAATATCATATATTTTTTTATTTTTGCCAACTGATTAAAATTATTTTTTTTTGAAAATGTTTGCATATCTATATAGAATTGACATTATTTTGGTAGAATAGTTTCAATAATACAACATGGTGTGGTGGTTACAATCACACTTAACTACGGATTCAATCTATATCAATTTAAAAATATCTCAAATTTAATACTTTTAAATGACTATCTTAATATTTTGAAATACTCATCAATTAAATTTTTAGTCTTTTTTACTTTTTTAGATACTCAATATTTGATAACTTTCTCTAATGGATGTACTCTAACAAACCGTTAAATCATTGTTGTCAAATAGATGGTTAAAATTATCACATTGACTTCTGATCAAAAACTCCAAACACACATTATAAACTTCATGTAAAGCATAGATCCGCTAAGACTGAAAAGTACAATTTTTTAATCTATGAACTTTTGACTGGATATTCTTCCGTTACTGAACCAGCCAAGCTGTCACCAAAATTTCTGTAAAAACAAAAGACTAAAAAAATCCACTAAATTACAACTCTTTCATGATGTAGGTAATAAAAACATCGCACACCAAAAAGGTAGAAAAATCATATCTTTTCTCTTTTTGCCACCTGATTGAAATTACTTTTTCTTGAAAGTTTTTACATATCTATATAGAATTGACATTATTTTGGTCGAATAATTTCAATAATACAATATAGCGTGGTGGTTACAATCACACTTGACTACTGATTAAATCTACATCAATTTAAAAATATCTCAAATTGAATACTTTTAAATGACTATCTTAATATTTTGAAATACTCATCAAATAAATTTTTAGTCTTTTTTACTTTTTTAGATACTCAAAATTTTATAAATTTATGTAATGGATGTACTCTAAAAAACCGTTAAATCATTGTTGTCAAAAAGAAGGCTAGAATTATCACATTGACTTCTGATCAAAAACTTCAAAACCCATTATAAACTTCATGTCCAGCGTAGATCCACAATGACTGAAAAGTACAATTTTCCAATCTATGAACTTTTGGTTGGATCTTCTTCCGTTACTGAATCAGCCAAGCCGTCACCAAAATTTCTGCAAAAAAAATACTAAAAAAATCTACTAAATTACAACATTTTCATGATGTACGTAATAAAAACGTCAGACACCAAAAAAAGGTAGAAAATCATATATTTTTTTCCTTTCTGCCAACTGATTGAAATTTTTTTTTTTTTAAGTGTTTGCATATCTATATAGAATTGACATTATCTTGGTAGAATAATTTCAATAATACAACATGGTGTGGTGGTTACAATCACACTTAACTACGGGTTCAATCTATATCAATTTAAAATATCCAAAAGTGAATACTTTTAAATGACTATCTTAATATTTTGAAATACTCATCAATTAAATTTTTAGTCTTTTTTACTTTTTTAGATACTCGAAATTTGATAACTTTCTGTTATGGATGTACTCTAACAAACCGTTAAATCATTTTTGTCAAACAGATGGCTAGAATTATCACATTGACTTCTGATCAAAAACTCCAAAACACATTATAAACTTCATATACAGCGTAGATCCGCTAAGACAAAAAAGTACAATTTTCCAATCTATGAATTTTTGGTTGGATCTTCTTCCGTTACTGAATTAGCCAAGCCGTCACCAAAATTTCTGTAAAAAAAAGACTAAAAAAATCTACTAAATTACAACACTTTCATGATATAGGTAATAAAAAGCGTTAGAGACCAAAAAAAGGTAGAAAAATCATATATTTTTCTCTTTTTGCCAACTGATTGAAATTAATTTTTTTTTTAAAGTGTTTGCATATCTATATCGAATTGACATTATTTTAGTAAAATAATTTCAATAATACAACATGGTGTAGTGGTTACAATCACACTTAACTACGGGTTCAATCTATATCAATTTAAAAATATCTAAAAATGAATACTTTTAAATGAATATCTTAATATTTTGAAATACTCATCAATTAAATTTTTAGTCTTTTTTAATTTTTTAGATACTCAAAATTTGATAACTTTCTGTAATGGATATATTCTAACAAACCGTTAAATCATTGTTATCAAACAGATGGCTAGAATTATCACATTGACTTCTGATCAAAAATTCCAAAACACATTATAAACTTCATGTACAGCGTAGATCCGCTAAGACTAAAAAGTACAATTTTCCAATCTATGATTTTTGGTTGGATCTTCTTCCGTTACTGAATCAGCCAAGCCGTCACCGAAATTTCTGTAAAAAAAGACAAAAAAAATCCACTAAATTACAACAATTTCATGATATAGGTAATAAAAACATCGGACACCAAAAAAGTAAAAAAATCATATCTTTTCTCTTTTTGCCAGTTGATTAAAATAAGTTTTTCTTGAAAGAGTTTGAATATCTATATAGAATTGACATTATTTTGGTAGAATAATTTGAATAATATTACATGGTGTAGTAGTTACAATCACACTTGACTACGAGTTTAAACTATATCAATTTAAAACTATCTCAAATTGAATACTTTTAAACGACTATCTTAATAATTTGAAATATTATTCCATTAAATTTTTATTCTTTTTTACTTTTTTAGATACTCAAAATTTGATAAATTTCTATAATGGATGTATCCAGTGATGGAGCTAGGAATTTTTTTGATTGGGGTCAATATTAATATAAAATTAATTTAGAGAGTGAAATATAATTCTTTGTTTTTCATTCAACAAATAAAACTAAAAATATTGTTACTATTGTAATAAACCCCAAAAATATCAAATAAATGGGGTGCAAAAACTAGAATTTGAACTTTAAATATAGGGGTCAGTTATACATGTGCTAACCAAAAATTTTCAATCTTACACAGATAAACTTAGCATATAAACAAAATAAATAAATAAATCATGGGGTCAACTAAATCATGGGGTCAACTGACCCCCTCATCCTTTACTAGTTCCGCCAGTGGATGTATCTAAAAACCGTTAAATCATTGTTGTCAAACAGATGGCTAGAATTATCACATTGACTTCTGATCAAAAACTCCAAAATACATTATAAACTTCATGTACAGCATAGATCCCCTAAGATTGAAAAGTACAATTTTCCAATCTATGAATTTTTGGTTGGATCTTCTTCCGTTACTGAATCAGCCAAGCCGTCACCGAAATTTCTGTAAAAGAAAGATTAATAAAATCTACTAAATTACAACACTATTATAATATAGGTAATAAAAACATCGGACACCAAAAAAGGTACAAAAATCATATATTTTCTCTTTTTGCCAAGTGATTGAAATTAGTTTTTCTTGAAAGTGTTTGCATATCTATATAGAATTGACATTATTTTGGTAGAATAATTTCAATAATATAACATGGTGTGGTAGTTACAATCACACTTAACTACGGGTTCAATCTATATCAATTTAAAAATATCTCAAATTTAATACTTTCAAATGACTATCTTAATATTTTGAAATACTCATCAATTAAATTTCTAGTCATTTTTATTTTCTTAGATACTCAAAATTTGATAACTTTCTGTAATGGATGTACTCTAACAAACCGTTAAATCATTGTTGTCAAACAGATGGTTAGAATGATCACATTGACTTCTGATCAAAAACTCCAGAACACATTATAAACTTCATATACAGGGTAGATCCGCTAAGACTGAAAAGTACAATTTTCCAATCTATGAAATTTTGGTTGGATCTTCTTCCGTTACTGAACCAACGAAGCCGTCACAAAAATTTCTGTAAAAAAAAATTTAAAAAATCCACTAAATTACAATCCTTTCATGATGTAGGTAATAAAAACATCGGATACCAAAAAAATGTAGAAAAATCATATCTTTTTCTCTTTTTGCCGGTCAGTTGATTGAAATTAGTTTTTCTTGAAAGTTTTTGCCTATCTATATAGAATTGACATTATTTTTGGTAGAATAATTTCAATAAAACAACATGGTGTGGTGGTTACAATCACACTTAACTACGGGTTCAATCTATACCAATTTAAAAATATCTAAAAATTGAATACTTTTAAATGACTATCTTAATGTTTTGAGATATTCATCAATTTAATTTTTAGTCTTTTTTTACTTTTTTAATAACTCAAAATTTGATAACTTTTTGTAATAGATGTACTCTAACAAACCGTTAAATCATTGTTGTCAAACAGATGGTTCGAATAATCACATTGACTTCTGATGAAAAACTCCAAAACACATTATAAATTTCATGTACAGTGTAGATCCGCTAAGATTGAAAAGTACAATTTTCCAATCTATGAACTTTTGGTTGGATTTTATTCCGTTACTGAACCAGCCAAACCGTCACCGAAATTTCTGTAGAAAGAAAAAAAAAAGACTACAAAAATCTACTAAATGACAACCCTTTCATGATGTAGGTAAAAAGCATCGGACATAAAAAAGGTAGAAAAAATATATCTTTTTCTCTTTTTTCCAGTTGACTGAAATTACTTTTTCTTTGAAAGTTTTTGCATATTTACATAGAATTGACATTATTTTGGTAAAATAATTTTAATAATACAACATGTGGTGGTTACAATCACAGTTGACTGCAGGTTCAATCTATTTGCATTTATTTGAGTCTTTTACTCCTATTATAGTTTTAATGAAAATAAATAACTAATTTTTTGAATAAATCATTTAATACACCAATTATTTTTTTAAAAATTATAAAAAAAAGTTTAAGTAAGTATGCACACAAATTATATAAGTATAGATATTATGATTTTAAGTTTTTAACACGATTATAAACAAGTTGACAACAAAAAAATAAACATCAGATAATGAATACCCGTAAAAATAGAAAATATGACTAAATTAAAGACCAATTTTTTTTGAAAATACTTTAATCAAGGTTTTAGAAAAATCTTATATCTAAATCAATATAAGTATTATAATTAATAATTTATCTTGATAATAAGTTAAGATATTAAGAATTATTCAATATTTATATTATTCGATTATATAGTATGACATGTTAAAACTTTATGACTTATGGTTTTTATGGGTTTTTTCTTTAAAACATGTAAGATTATGAAATCACTGTGAAATGAATTAGTTCAGATTGATTATAATTTTTTTTAAAAAGTTATTTCGACCGTTAAAAATAAACTAAGAAGAATTAAAAAAATAGAATGGAATTACTCTAAAATATAGTTTTACTCTATAAAAAAATAGAATGGAATTGAAATGATTTTTTTAAAACATTGATTTATTATTTTATTGTAAATTATGTATAAAAAATATTGTATCGAAGACTATTATCAGACCCGTCCTAGCCATAAAGCATATGAAGCTTTAGCTTTAGGTTTTTTTTTTTGGTGCTAAAATTTAGGCCACAATTATGTCTAATATTTATTAGGCCATGGAATGTCAGTTTATGTATTAACTTAATGACAATAGATTATTCTTTTTATAGTTTCCATGTATGTGTGAAGACTTGGTTAGGGTAAAAAAAATTCCAATAGTTTTTTTTATATCTTTTTAGTTTCTTATAAAAAAAAAAGTCAATCTCTTGAGTTTATAATCATGTTTATTTCAGGTAAATATTTTAAAATAACAACTTAATAAATTAAATTATAGTTTTTTCAAAAAATATATTTTTAAGTCCATTTTTACTATATGAAACAATATTTATATCTATATTACAATGATATTTGCAATAATAAAACAAATTTTAATGTTTTTGAAAATATCCAAAGGTCACAATTTTCATATAGCTTGAGGCCTCCAAATATGCCGAGACGGCACTGAGTATTATAACTGACAATTATATAATTTTGTGAAGATCTATTCATGACAAATCATCTGAACCTCTTTATACGAAGATTCCTACTCTATACTGAAGATCTCATGTAAACTTATTTCTTTTAATCTTCATAAGTCACAGTCTATGAAAAATGAAATTTAAACATCTGAATGTAAAAGTATTAAAGAACTTTTACTCAGATCACTTGATTAAAGGAATTTAGAAATGGGTTTAAGACAACTAATACTTAACATCCTGTACCTTTTTTGGGTCTAAATAAACAATTAGCCCAACACTTAACACTATTATAAACACACAAAAAGCCCAACTCCTTGTTGACTTGTGTAGTGGACTCCTTTCACGACATCTTCTCCTTCTTTGCGTCTCCTTCTTCTTCTCCTTTGCTTTTGCTTCTTTGCTTTTCTCTCTGATATAATCTTCTTTCTCCATTTGCACTCCATCAGCCGAAAACCAGCGTTCTAAGAGTGCTTGGAATTCTGGCTTCTCAAAATAGCCAGTCGACATTATACTGTTTCTCACTATTTTGTCAAGCACACGAACTAGTTGAGTAATACAGAGAAGAATAAAGGAAAGTAGATCATTCGTGTGTGTAGTCAGGCGAGGTCGTATGGTTCTCAAAAGGGGTTCTTCCATAGGCTGTGTCCAAGCCTCTCTGTCCTGTGGTGAGCCGGACAAGACAAGGGACCACTTATTTTTTGCCTGCCGGTTCACTTAGAGCAAGATTATTGAGGGGTTTTTAACTAAGGTTCTAAAAAAAATAATGATTACAAAAAAATAATAAATAATTTTTTAATAAAAAGAGGAGTTCTTTATTTTTGGAATAATTAACAAAAGTCTCTAAGTTTAGATACTTTTGTTGATTATTCCAAGAATAAAGAACTCTCTTCTTCATGTAAAAATAATTTATTATTTTTTTGTAATCATTTTTTTTTTTTGAACCTTGAGTTAAAAACCCCCCCAATAATCATATTCTTATACTCTCTGGGCTGGAAGTGGTTGGGTATCTCCTCGATATGCAGCCTGATCCGAATTGGGATATCACTCTTCATCGCCTGACTATACACACGTATGATCTACGTACTTTCCTTTATCTCTATTTTCTTCCTCTTAACATCGTTTATTCATGTTTTAAGAATATTTTTCTTGTCTTATCCACTAATTATAGTAAATAGAGATTTTTACATTCAAACAATATAAACCTCACTTCAACAAAATACAAGAAGATGTTAAGGGGAAAAAACACAAATTGTCTCAAGCGAAGTCAGTGACAAGGAACAACATCATACGGGCTAATGTTAAAGTCTATTGAAGAGTTCCCATTCGCCATCAATTTGTTAAAATATATTGAGCAGAATTCGGATTAAGTCTATGATACTTTGAGTGAAACCCAATTCTGAAGGAAGAAGAAAAATATCAGCATAAGTCTACCAAGCCATATCTAACAACAACTCAAAGGATCACACACACAAAAACTGAATAAACCAATTCTTCTCATACTTCTTCCGTAATTGGTTTCTGATCCATCAAAGCCTGCACTCCCTTGTTCTGGTGCCAAAGGAGATAATCAGATTCAAAAATTAAATCATGCTAAATCTGCAGTGCTTTTAAACTCAACGAAAATCACTACACCTCGATTTTTTAGCAATGTTATATTTCGTACCTGTTTTTTGGACGTTCCAACATATTCTTCAGTAGCTTTTGATTTGTTTCCTTTTGGATAAAAGATACTCCATAGACAGTCGGAGCTGAGCAACAACATGAACATGATTCAAGTGTAACTGCAAGTCCAATCTTATAAGATATCATCCACGCTTGACACGAATGTTATAAAGCTTGAAAAAAATTCAGATTCCATGATTCTTTTTCACTCGGGAAAAGCCAGTAAATTTCTAGATAGTCGGCAACAAGTTTTTCGATGCTAGATTTTATTGGTTCAATGAGATAGAATATGACAGTATTGTGAGGACTATCGTTTTGAAGATCCAAAAAAAAACGATAAAAAAGATTATTGAACGTTGGAATCATCACCGGAAACAATAGCGAGACGGAGAAAGACAGTGCATGAGATTTTCTCAACTCTAAACAAATTTTAACTTAAATGATCTGAAGATGCTTATTGAGTTAAGCTCTCGATGATAAAGTTGACAAAATAGCTGAACCGAAGCCAATTTTGCTAGCCAAGTAAATATGTAGGACAAGGTAAGTCCACTGGAGTAAATTGGATTAGACAATGAATATCTCGGATCTATCAAAACTTTGAAATCATTAAACCATTTTCTCTAATGCGAGTCATCATTGAGCTTTCCGTAAAACCCATCCTGAAGAGTTGGTTTCACAGAGGTCGTGCATCACCTGCGAGCAATACCGAGAGAGTCAGATTATAACCACAACTTTGGTCAAAACATAGAAAAGTGAAAGAGAGCTCAAAGAGAAACCTTTATGTATTCCTTGTCGGTGATTTTACGACCAAGTCGGATCATGGCGGCTTCAATTACATCAGCCTTCATAAGCTTCTTTCCCGGTACATGTCCAACTCCACGTAAGAGCTCGATTACCACGTCCCTGATGGTAAAAAAGAGAGACATTAGAACTTCAACAACAGAAAAAACATAAAGAAACCAATGTGATTATTATTTTTCAACAACAAAAAAACCTGAGACGATCATGTTCTGGATGGTCTGAAGACGACTTGGAGACAAAAGAGCCGTGAATCTCTACAGCCACACTACTTATAACTCCTTTGAGCTCTTCTTTATGAGCATCCACAGCTAACGCCACTTGCTGTGCCATGCCTGAATCAGCTTTTGGATTATTCGATGTGGAAACTGCAAGATCCCTAAGTCTTTGGCAGATCGTCTCGTAGCTGCACAAATAGAGGAACCATATAAGATCAATTTTCTTAAAAAAGTTCCACAAGTTCATGTAATTGCAAAAGTATCTCACCTGCAAACTTTGTGAGTTTGAAACACATTTTTCATCAATGCCTTTGCTATCGCGCTTTTGATATCTTCTGACATTTCTTGTCTAACAAGACAAGATATTGTATTTCTTGAACTTCCTCGGTTGTTAGAGAGAGATGTTGGGACCTCTGATTTAGTTGTAGCTGAATGATTTTTCCCTACAACATTCCTACAGTTATCAGATTTACCTTTTCCTCCTTCCGTTATCATTGACTTAAGCTTCTTGCCCATCTCTTGCCAAATACTTGCTTGCTTATTAGCAATCTCAGGGTAAGATTTTAAGAAGTAGATATCGGTGGGCTCTGAAAACTTCCAATCGCGTAATAGAGGTCTTTCTTTGGCAAATTCAGTCAACATAATTTTCATCGTGCAACTGTTCTTACCAGTTGCTTCAACGTCAGAGAACTTTATCGTTAAACCCTTGTTGAACAGCACCAAGACATAATCCCTGATATCCTCTAGGCTTAGCTGCTTAGTTTTTTGTTCATAACTTTTGGCAGTAAATAAACCATATTGTTTCAGTACTGTACTTTTGGGAGTCCATAAACCTTGAACTAAACAGGCATCTTGTTGGAGGACATTTAAGAAATGCTCGTCTGAGACCTCGGGGGCATAATGCTTAAGAACACTGTATCGAAATAACCGTGGTCCCTGGTTGTGATTGAACAAGTTAGCTATACGGCTTATATTTGTATTTAATTCATAACTTAGGAGCATGATCAATATAACATGTAAGAAAACACAAAAGAACGGAAATTAACCCAAGAACCAACCTGGAGGAGCAGCTTTCTCACACGTTCTTCAAGCGGTAGGGAGGTCAATACCCTGAAAGCAGAAGACTATATCTTTAAGGAACACGTTAAGAAGGGTGCACATGTCGTCTGGATGACACACGAGACCAGACATTTGATAAAACAAGAAAAGGGAAACCGATATAATGAAAGAGTTTTGGCACCTTTTCGATGATTCTTTCGAGGCAGAGTTTCTGCTGCTTTCCCCACGGCACAGCGAGTTGATATAAGCCTCACTTCAACAAAATACCAGACGATGTTAAGGGATGGAAAAAAACACAAATTGTCTTAAGCGAACTCAGTGAAAAGGAAAGACATCATACGGTCTCATGTTGAAGTGTTCTACTGAAGAGTACTCCTCATTCGCCATCATTCCTTTAAGATACCTGGAGCACAACTCGGATTGAAGTCCATGATACTTGAGTGAAACCCAATTCTGAAGGAAGAAGACAGATTGCAGCATAAGTTTACTAAGCCATATCTAACAACAACTCAAAGAGAAGAAATGACCACATAAAAACTGAATAAAAACCAATTCTTCTCATACTTCTTCAGGAATTGGTTTCTGATCCGTAGAAGCCTGAACTCCCTTGTTCTGCCACCAAACTCGAAATTAGAATGATGTAAAGAAGGATGAACTCTAGAGGAGCAATCATGCTAAATATGGGTGCTTTAAAAACTGAACCAAATCATTTCACCTCGATTTTTTTCGTTTTTTTTGACGTTCCAACAGATTCTTCAGTAGCTTCGGCTTGTTTCCTTTTGGATGAAAGATACTGCATAGACGGTCGGAGCTGAGCAACAGCATGAACAGGAGTCAAGTGTAACTGCAAGACAACATCAAGTCCAATCTAATAAGCTGCCATCCACACTAGACAGGAATGTTTTATCATCGAGTTTGGAAAAGAGGGAAAGAAATTACTATTAGCATACCTTATCACCTGAAAGAACACCAACAGCATAATCCAACGCAGGAGGCTGCTTCCATGTTGTTGTCAAGGTCTATCAAATACAAGAGGGGAAAAAATGAATGTTTTGCTTCAAAAGATCAAAAAAGATTTAATGGAAGGACTAGAATCGGACCTGCGTAGTCATATTTAATTTACTTCCAACTTCGGAGTCATAGTTACTCGAATGCACATCCATAGACAAGTCAATTTCCACCTCGGAGGTAGAGGGATTCACTCTAACCTTAAAAGACACATCAATAAACAAAAAGTGATTAGAACACACAGAGAGTAATAGAAACAAAACAATATAGTGGGAATACTCACTTCTTCGCATCGTTCATCCATTTCGTATGGACGCCAAGACGGTCTTAGAGGATATTGTAGAACATAAAGCTGATATCATTGAGAAACCAAAGCTCTTAAACGATTAGCAAAAACAAAACAAAACAAAATTTTCCAAGTATCGTAATCCCTTGCTAAGCTAACCTTAGTGTTTTCATCAATAGATGGATTGAAGAAGACGTCAATTTCACGAACAACAACGTCGTCGTCTTCTTCTTGTTCCTTCTCCTCCTGCAGTGGAAGCTGCTCTTCTTCCATCACCTCAGCTTCCATTGCATCAGGCTCCTCCTTGTTCGCTTTTGAATCAATCTCCATCTTAACGGAGCCATTATAGAACTCAGGTTCAACTTTGGGGACAGCGAATCTCACATCATCAACGTCGTGCTCACTCTTGCTCACAGGCTCCGAGATTTGTGACGGAGGCTCCGCTTTCTCTGTAGTCGGTTCGGGTTTAGGTTTAGGTTTGGACTTTCCAGCACCACCCGGTGCAAATCTCCGGGTTTTGGAAATCTCTTTTGGTTTGTCTTCTTCTTCATCAAAATCCATTTTTTTGTTCTTTCCTCCTGTTATTAGAATGCAAGTCAGAAATATGATTTGACTAAGGGATTTTCATTCGCAGGAATTTTCGACCAAACCCTAAACGTTGGATCAGACAAATTATAATGACCGAAGCTTAAAACTTTCTCTAATCATTAGGACCCAGACCTTAATCTTAAACCCTAATCTATAAATCTTGAGGAGCCAGACCTGAAAGTCAATTAGGGCAAAGACCAAGTAGACAGTAAATTCTTGCTCCTCCGGGTTAAAATGGTTAAAAAGCCAAAACAAATAAGGCGTCGAGGACGGCATATAAGGAAAATTTACCTTAAGTGAGCTCTATAGCTTTACTAGGGTATTGGTGTAAAATATCAATTATTTTTTTTTAAATCAACTAAATGTAAAATATCTAGAAAATAATAATGAATTATATTTTTCTTTTGTAGTGTTTGTTGTCGTTCGGGTCAGAATTTTGAATTTTTAGTGTCGATGACTTTGTTGTAGAATTCCATCCGCTAGAAAAATTAAGAGCAATGTCCAATAAGAATTATCCCCTTTCCATGGTATGGATAACCTATCCTACATAAGTAACACAATTTTAGAAAGTCTTCTAGAATAAAATAAGAGGTTTTTTATATAAAAAACTCTCCAACGTCCAAATCAACCAAATTATATAAATAAGTAATCAAATGGCTGAAGACAATATACAGGTATGGAAAATAATCGGGAAAATCAATGCTCCACAAAAAAATTAGACAGTTATGGTGGCCAATAGCTCATACATATATGAGTTCTCTGAAGTATCATAGAAAATTTCAGAAGTATCATTGATACAATTTTTAAAAAAATATCATTATTTGTGGTTATATCATCAAAAAGAATATTTACAATTTTTTAAAAAAATATTTGTAGTTATATCATTATTTTAATTATATCATGGTTCTCTAGGACACTGTCTTTTTCTGGTAGAAAATAGCTCATCAACTTCTGGATTTCAATGTTCATCCTTCCAACATGTTTCCTTAAGAAAATTCGAAGCATATGGCTCTTGTTTCCTCTGGAATGGGAATACCACTAAGAAAGCTGTGGGAAAGGTATAAGGTATCACTATTGGATAAATTGATGACAAAGAAACAAAAGGTTTGGAAAACTTCAGGCTATTTTATTTTTATTAACGAAACGATAATATTATTAAATCATTATTTTATTTTTTTGAAAAAGAAAGAAGTCAAAGGCGTTCTTCTCCTTTTAGCACTAACAACCAATACAGATTATATAGTGGAGCAGCACTTTGCTTTCGTTTTCAGTCTCTCTCTCTTATTCAACATTTGTAAATTATATTGCTATCCTTTTTTTTTGTCTTATATATCGCCACAATCGCAATGACTAGAATCATGAGGGTTTATAACTTTTTTTCCGGACTGCGCACATTTGATATGACAAGTTGAGAATGTAGAGTGACTAATCCAGGTACAAACGCAGCTACCATATAGACATGCGAGAGGCCCCGGACATGGTAGCTTCACGTTTTCGCAATCTTTTTCTTGCTCACACTTGCTTTCTGTCATAGTTATACCTTCATATAGATTATCCAATAGAAAATTAGTTTTTTAAAAAGTAAGTGTTTAACTAAATCGGATTAAACATAAACAATGACATGAAATCACCCAAACACAAC
>OVBI01001545.1:0-12281 GCA_900406495.1 Sisymbrium altissimum
AGGATCACAAGACTTCAAGTCTCTAAATAATTTTTAGAGCTATATATATTGAGATTTTTTTTTTTTTAGAAATATATTGAGATTACAAGTTGAAATTTTATGGAAAGAAAGTCAATGATCCAGAGATGTTAGAAAAGACATACTCTATCTTCCACATAAATAATGTTGTCATATAGACACATTAAGAGTATTATTAAAAGTACTATGTACTTTATATATTGTCTCATTGAGACTGAACAAAATAATGAGCTGATGAAAGTTATAAACCATGTTTTGTTGGTTATTTTCTATAGCAAGTGTGATATTATATGCTAAGAAATCAAAGGACCACACCAATAACATTGGTTGAAAAAAGCTATAGATGTGGTTCCAGATATGAATGTGGATATGAATATGGTTAAGGTCAAATTTGAGACCGATGAGATTCTTTTAAGAACTCAAATTATTACCAGAAGTGAAAAAAATAAAAATGGTAATAAAGATAAGAGGTATTTCTATCATCTAAACTAAAGATGAAAGAATTGTGCAAGTACAATCCAAGCTAATGGAAGCTTATTGAATACCCAAGAAGAACATATATATGGATGCTCTTGAAGAGCCATGTTCTATGAGAATGCAATTTGCAGTACTTTATGCATTTATTTTCCTAAGTCTCAAAATGATTTAAGATGGAATACATGTCCCTAGTAGGACATGAAATGGGATTCAATGCGAGATTGATAAAACTTGCAGAGTTATCATCTCGAGGGAGAGAATTAAAGAATCTCATATTTCATATAAGTGAACATCCAAAAGATTTTATTCACAAGATTGATGAATCCTTCATGATAATTCCATGAGATTTCAAGAAAAAATCATATTGAGACAATAAGCAAAGAAAATACTAAATACATTTCAAATGTATAATATTTCTCAAGGCATTAGAAGTTTTTTGGAGAAACTAATTTGCATTCTCTACTGGATTTGTACTACACAAAGTTTAATAGAATGAAGATAAAAGATTTTGGTAAACCAGAAGTTTACGAAATATATCATTGTTTGGTATGAACCGGTTAGACCATTACGGTTCAATAAAAATGCAAAAAGTAATATATGTAAAGAACAATAAGATTCTTTCAAATAAGTTTTCACATGCTGTTTACTCACAAGAGAAACATATAATACGGCTTTGACCAGCCAAAATAGATTTGAAATCTATTAATTCCCTTCAATGGGTATAAAGAGATGTTGATGAACTGATCACCCATCATGCATCTTAATAATTCTGAAGAATTTATGAGATTTTTCCTATAAGTGTTGAACATCTAAAGAACTTGTTAAGACACAAAATGCATCAGCATTGATTTGCATCAAGCCAAAGAGTAATAAATAGTTCTCCCATCATTGATTTTGGGTCAGAAACCAAATATTTTCCATATAAAAATTTTAGATGTATAAGATACATTTCAGTTGCTCCACCACAGAGTTTTTTACGATGAATCCATAAAAGAGGATGGAAATATATGTTGGATATAAATCTCCTTTGATACCGAATAATCTAGAGCCATCGGTAGAAGATCTAAGTAAGGCTGATTTGTAGATTGAAATTTGAATGAGTCAGTCTTTCCAACATAAGGGGGAGAAAAATAATAAAGCTGGAAAAGAAAATCAGTTGGAATATCGTTGATCCTCGAACTAAAGAATGAGAATGAAAAATCCAAAAGATAATTCATTTATAAAGTTTAGTAAATCAGTTGCCAGACATATTTACTGACCCAAATAAAGTGACCAAGTCACATATACCAGCTGTAATTAATACTCCAATAAGAACTGATGTGCCAGAAGGACAACTATCAAACTGCGAATGAGTATTGGTTCCAAGTTCTCAGAAAATAAAAGGAGCAGAGGTTAAAAATGGTCAAACCGAAATAACAAAAGTTTTATGAATAATCTCTAAAAAGAGACATTAAACATGGTAATGAAAGAAACTCAGGCCTGAAACAAGAAAGAAATCTCAATAAGTTATGTCATGTGTGGAATAAAGTGGAACCACAAAAAGCAAATCGATGTCGATGATATTTTGCATGAAATGTAGCAGCAGTTGATATGATGAATAAGAAATATGATCATGAAAGAAAGTCTATTGAAAAGTGTACACAATGAATGATTGGCCAAATTGGAAAGAAGCAATAGACACAAGAATGAAAATCTCTAAGAGAGAGATAAGTTTTGGAACATTAGTCTATACAACTAAAGATGATAAACCAGTGGGGTATGAATGAGCCTCTGTGCTAAAGTAGTATGAATATGAAATTGGTTATAAAGAGACATAGTCTCATGTGGTGGATGCAACTACTTTCAAGTTCCTTAATAATCTGACAATAATAAAAGAACTTGACTTATATAACCCACTGAGTAATGATATGTATATGAAACTCTATTATATATCCTTGAAGGATACAACCTCATAAGGATTGATAATCTTGAATATATGTTCCTGGGAACTCAAGGTACTTGATCTGATTGAAATAAATTTGTTCAATGGAGTATAATCAGAAAGTGAATATTATAAGATGAGTCAATATACTCATATGTATATATCAAAGGATCATGGATCACTAGAATCCTTAATCATCTTTGAAACTCTTAAAGAGTTATCACAAGTATTTTGATGAAAGTAATATGTGATCATGGAATTGAATATAGTCAAAACTCTTGTAGAGTTATTGAAAGTCATATTTTGGAAGAAAGATCCTTACTGGATATTATATAGAATGCTCACATAATTTGGTTTTTGTAGTACCATATTTGAAATGATATTTGAGCAAGTTACTAATCTTTCATAATTGAAAGATGTGATTTTGTATGACAAGAAAGAAAGTCATAATAGTAACTTTTATAAGAAGAGTATGAATAACTCGTATGTACAAGTATGTACAATAAGAAATGTTAGAAGATGATATGTAAAGAGATTTGGTCCAAATCTAAATAGACCAAAAATTATCATCTATGTCAAAAGGGTGTTATGGATCAGAAGTCTAATAACCCTAGATATTATATAGAAATTAAACGAGTATTCACAAGACCTATACTCAAAAGATTATATATATGATAGGAATGCATATCATGAAGATGTTGCTTCCAGGGGGAGAAATATAATGATGTGTGTGGATGTACTCTTTTTCCTTTACATGGTTTTTATCTCATAGGGTTTTTTCCATGCTAAAGTTGTAATGAGGCAGTAAATAATACACAAAAGATAAACATACAAAATATAGACACTCAAAAAGAGAATGTCATAATAAGAATGAAAGTCTATCACTTCTCGATAGTCTTTCCCATATATTCATGATATGAGAGAATTAAAGAGAATGATTAAGAATATGTCATCACCAATATCCATGCATTACAGAAGAATGGCGATGCAAATTCTATAAATTCGTTCAAATGAAGATTTGGCGGACATGTTGATCAAGGCGTTATTTTCGAGGAGTCATCACATTGGATTGCATCATCTTAAAGATCTTGAGTAATGTTCTTATGAAGGGGAGTAATGCGTGTTCCACTCTTTTTCTCTTAACTATGGTTTTCTAATTGAGTTTTTCTAATAAGGTTTTTAATGAGGAAGCATCTTAAGCATATTATAAACCATTTTTCATAATGGACATCCAAGGGAAGTGTTATGAATATTAGGAAATATTATGTGGATACCCATTATGGAAATTCTAGATCTATTTAGATTTACTTTTGTATTTATCTTTACTTATTCTCTGTATTTTCCTTTTCTGTTTAGGAAAAACACTTTCATTTTCTCTTATGTATTCACTTCTATATAAGGGATTTATTACTTACAGAATAATATACACCAATTCTTTCTATCTATTTTCTCTCTATTCAAAATATTCAACAATTTTTCAGCGGATTTTCAGTTATTTATTTATAAACCAACAGTTATTGACATATCTATGTATGACTAATCCGTAACATTTTAAAAAAAATATATATATAAATTGCTAATTTGTTCAATATAAATAATTTTATTTTTAAAAAATATCAGAAAAATGAAAAAACAGGTGAACAATTTTTTTTTAAAACAACAGATTATTATCTATATATATAAAGTTATATGTTCTCCCTTCTCCTTCACCCACATCATCTTTGGATTTCTAAAATTTTGACACATTAGCAATTTATTGGGTTAATTTTAACTATTTAAACTTTAATTTTTATTACAATTATAAAAAGCATTTAAATAGAATATAAAAAGACATTTATGTTGAAAATATACTTTATTTAATTTTTTTTTTCTTTTTACAATTATACTTTAATTCTCAATAGAAATATGAATAATATCTAAGTAGAATATGAAAAATATAATAGTAGTATTAGTTTTGATTTTAACTTTGAAAGATATATCCTAAAAAACATAACTTATATAACAATAAATAAACGAGGAGTAAAGAACCTAATTCAGTTCTAATATTCTGTTTTCCAAAATACTACCAACCTAGTTCAATGCAATGAATGCTTCTTGGCTTCCTTGTTTTTCAGTAAATTTTCATTATCTGTTCTTAGAATAGTTATGTACAATCAAAGTTAGATAATAAAAGTGTTGAAAAAGGAAAAAAAATAAGATAGATAAACTGAGTTAAATTCCTATTAACCCAGGGTCTTTTTCCATGTTATAGGTGTTTTTCAAACTTTGATTATTTATTTTGGCAACTCTTTAAAAACATCACAAACAGCTAATATGATATATTTGGAAAATTCGGAATGAAGATTATTTTCGAAATAAAGATCAAAATCCTCAAGAGATTCTCACAATTGCTGAGACAGAATGTCAACTCTGAGAGGAGGCTCAACGGTCGGAGGAGAAAACAACTAAAGTAAGTTATACTACACAATCGGATGAAGAGGCATATGATGGTTAGTGGTGTTACGTAGACGGAGATTTAAAAGAGTCGGATAGGTTTTCAGGGCAAGGGTTGGTTAGTAGCAAGGATGGAGAGGTTGATATGATGATGGGGAGATTTTTGAGATTTTCATCTTATGCTTATATATTTAAGATAAATTATTGTATAGTAAATAAATTTACTTTTTATGTTTATATTCAAAATTTATCATTTTTAATATTATATACAAAAAGATTTGGTTCATTTCATTTGGACATAGAAAAAAAAATACATTTTACTATTTTACTACATTTTACTCCTTCTGTTTGCAAAAGATAAATGTTTTAAAAAAAAATGTTTCAAAATGATAGAGTTTTTAAATTTTCTATGCAATTATTACTGGTAAATTGTAGATTTCAAAAAAGATTAATTGAATTTTTTGAATTGCTATTGGTTTAAATTTATTGAAAATTGGTAATCACAGAAAATTATACATTTATTATCAAACTTTAGTATATTTTCTTAATATGTGTGAAAACACAAAAAAATCTATTATTTAGAAACAGAGGGAATACTAGTTATTCTCCAATAACCTCTTATTTATATCTTTAACCAGTTTTTTTTATAAAATGGATCTCAACAATAACCCTTTTAACACATAAAAGTTTGCTAATTATCATTTTCTCTTTCCAAATCATAACAACAATGTGTTGCTCTATGCCTTCCGCGGATGTGAATTCAATTTATTTTCAAAAAGATAAGATAAATTTAATTACATGTGTATAATTCAGTGTATGATTTATATATTTTTTTTTAAATTATACCAAATTTTAAATTTTTATTATGAAAAGAAATATTTGTTTTTGGTTTGATTTTTCTTTATATTTACCGATTTTAATTTTTTTTTTGGTATATCCAAATATCAAGCAAATTTTTTTAAAATATTTATAAAGATTCAAATCCATCAAGGAATTCATGCGACAGAAAATGTGAGGCTTGGCGTGTAGAAACTGATATCTAAAAGAAAATAAACTTTTGTGCTAGTTTAAAAAGATGTGAAAGGTTGGTTAGGTTAATTACTTGCAGCTGATAACTATAAGTCGGTATCGCTAAAATTTTTGTTTTAATTTTTGTTAAGTGCCTGTATATATTTTGTCACTTCATACAATAATGTCAATAATCCGTTACATTTTCGTCAAAATAATATGTAACTTTTTGTTTTAATGTGATAATCAAATTTTTATCTTTTGATTTATTATATTCCATTATTTATATGGAAAGAAATTTTCATATTAATACATAATTTTAAATTTAATAAGAAACTGAATACATCATCTTACTTTATATCTAACTTAATACATTTAACATTTTTTTTTTAATAATACATCAACTTTAAAATTTTACATATCTAACACCACATATTCAATACTGAGTTAGCTTCCATTAACTTTTTATATTATTAATTAAAAATAATAATGTATCTATATAAAGTTATATTTCTTCCCTTCTCCTTTAAGCCATCTCAACATATGATCACACAAAAAAATGTAAAAAATGAGTTTAAATTAAAAATACAAAAATTAACCAAAAAAAGAACACAAAAATGAAAAGAAAAGGAATAGAAAAATAAAAATACATAAAATACCAGAAATGACTTATAAGAACATTAAAAAGTAGAAAAGAAAAAAGAAAAAAGAAAAAAAATCATGACATGATTTAATTGGAATAGCGTAAGAGCAAAAATTTCCTAAATTTTCAACCATAAACGGAATAGATCGGGACGTAACATGATGTGCATAAAAATTTTATTTTTAAGCATGTCTGAATTGGTAACAATAAGAGCAATACGTCTTTACAGTTGCAAATATGAATTTAAGTAACTTTTTTTTAATATATCATATATGTTAAAATTATGAAAGAAATAAACATTAAGAATATTTGATAAATGCTTAATTAGACTAACAGAATGAGAGTTAAAAACAAATATGGAAACAATGAAAAAAGTAAAAATAAGAAAGTGAAAAAAAAATAAAAAAATAAAGTAAATAGTACACAGAAACATTAAACAAGAGCATCAAAAAGTAGTCAAAACAAATAAAAAATTATGACGCGATTTAATTTGGAAATGAGATAAGAACGAAATTCATAAAATTCACGAAAATAAACGTGATAAGCCGGGACAGAACAAGATAGGAGAAACATTTTTCATTTTAAAAACATATATGAAAAAGTTAACAATGACAATAATAATTGTTTATAATTACAAATATGATTTTAAGTAACTTTTTCAATATATCACAAATATAGAAATTATAAAAAAAAAATAATTAACAATATTTCATAAAAGTGAAAAAAAACAAAACACACTAATTAAATAAAAATAAATTATATTAATATGTCAACTTATAAAATAGTCTTTTATAAAAATACGAAAAATACGAGAGAAGAAAAATAAGGAATACGTGCATAACAATATAATAAAAATTGGATTGGAACATTAATTATGTCAAACTCTATAAAAGTACTAAAACAACAGTAATATTAAAACAAAAAATAAAAATAGTATATATTAATAAATTAACAAAAAATAATAATAATAGTCCGTGTGAAACGCGGAAACCCTTTATTATTTAAATATAAAATAAAAATTTAGAAAAAATCAAAAAAATTCAAAACAAGGCAGACGCGGTCGATTATTACATAATAATTTTTAGGGTTTTCTTTGAAAATAATGATGTTCTAAGAAACTTAAAGAATTTAAATGAATTTACTAATAAAAATGACATATACAAACTTTGAGTAATAAAAATAAAATTGCTTATCGCACTATAATAGATTTTAATAATATATATTGAGTATTTATGCAAAGATGATATATGTACCTCAATTCAAAATGTATAAAAAAAATATTTACAATCTGCAATAATGAAACTAAAATTGATATTACAATATTTTTGAAAGTATTTAGAAATGAAAAATTCGTTGTGTCTAAAAAACTTTATAAATTTTGAATTCAAATCTAAAATATAAGTAGCACTAAAAGTTCGATATAATAAATAAAAGTAGAGACAAATATTAATGAGATCTTTAGTTTAAATAAAAAAACATCAGTCATATTTAATATGTTATCTTAGTATATATATATATATATATGTATATATATTTATGGAATTATTAATTTATAATTTTATTGGGACCATATATTTACATAGGGGTTTCAAAAAAATAATTATTTTATTATCTTATCGAATTTTGTTAAATTTTACTTTGTCCCGATTTGGGACTCGATAAATTTATTAATTTATAGTGTTTATTAATTTATCGAGTATTAATTTATAGAGGTTATACTGTATATGATTTATACGATGTAAATAAAAGCAAACTATATTTTCTATTTTAGGTTGGTTGAGAGCATTACAGTTTTATAAGATTAAACACTTTATGAGATTAAAAACCTTATAATCAAATTCATTTTGATTTTAAGAACGGGTTGAAAAGAAAAATCATTATAATAAAAAAAAGATCTAAAATATATTATATGACAGACTAAGTAGAAATTTATTTATTTGTTTTAGTATTATTTATTTTTAACAAGTAAAAGTACATACATATAGTTAAACAAATTAAATCTAAACTAACAAATATTAAAATAGTTAAAAAATATTATATATACAAAGACAAATTTACAAACAATAACAAAAAAAAAAATTACACATTAAAAAGTAAATAGCAAAAAAGCCTCCGTCCATCTCTAGTTTACTTAGAAAAATAAGAGAACCATTACTGTTGTTCTTGAAGTAGTTATATTTCATGTTCTATGGATTTCACATGTTATTTCCAGATATGCGGATATATATAACGACATAAATATTTTACATCATTCATCAGTGCTCGATGATGTTAAACAAAAAAAATACTTCAAAAGTGAATTTTTACGTGAACCAACGTACGTATAATATGACATAAAATATAATTGATGGTATCTATATTTTTCTTTTCAGTTTTTGTCAAAGCAATTTGACTTCTTCAAAATGAACCAATCAAATTATGTGCACAATAAAGTTAAAAAAAAAAAAAAATTTATGTGCACAATATCAAAGAAGATATCAAAATGCATTTAAAGTCTTACAAGCTCCATATAAAATCAATTATCTCAGAAAGCACAAGGAAACGTTTCACTACATATAAATCAAGAGACCTTAAGATTAAATAAATAAAAAATGAAAACGAAGCTTTTTGATAACAAATTTTAGATGTGAATTGATACCCCAAAAATACATTTAGATTTTTTTTTTCAGCTACTCTTTTCTCATAAAACAAAAAAAAAACAAAAAAAACTTGCTCAGACAAAAGTATGTCCTATGTGACAATATTCCACAATAAAATTAGATCACTAATGATGACTGATGAAAAATTAGTAACTTCTAATTCTTATTTCTCAACGCAGCTACAAATAAAGAATATAGAAACTGATTGTCACAAGGTTAGGTTAGAGAGGTAATCGAATCTAGCATACTCAAAGAAAATATAAGCGAGATTCATACCATCTTTATACTTTGATCTTGAGGGAGAATATCAGTTGAATATAAACACATTTTGTATCGTCTTTCACATCTGAGAAATTGATAAGAGAAATCTCAATAAGACAGTTATCAGTTTCTTTAATAATGTTTAAATCGAAATTGTTCGTTATGGTAATGATTCATGAGTCGGAAATTCCGACGTCGGTATAGTGAAATCCCAACGGGAGCAAAGCAACCGATGATTGGTGGAGAAGATATAGCTTTTGATGAATTGATTCGTGTATGGGCGGTGGTGGTGGGCCGTGAGTCGGCGGTGGAAAAGTTTCGATTTGGCGGTAGAAAATATTGGGAGACGACGTGGTGCAGTCTATTATTACACAAATCACAAATGTTATGCAATAATGCTCACATTGTTACCTTGACTTCTTATCAGTCACTCGTTTTGCTTTCAAGATAATTTATTTTATTAGTGGTCCCACAAATGAGTTATATCAACTTGTTTAGATTGGCTTAGATCATACTACGTAGAAAAAGATTGGCTGAGATCCAGCCTGGATCATTACGTACATATTAATGATTGATCTATATAATATGCGGTCGACAATAAAGGACGAAAAATGGAGATCGAGTTAAAGGGTTAAAAAATGGTTGATATTTAAATAGTATGAATGATCGAATGAAATCGATATTTTTATAGTCGAATAAAAACAAAAGTTACGCATTTCAAAGCAAATGGAGGTTTTAACCCAGAAAAGGAGAAAAACAAGAAAAATCGGTCGTCTTATACTATTGGAGCTTACAACTAAACAAAATGAATCTAGACATTATACAAGTTAAAATACAACGTCCTTTTTAGGCCTGGGAATATAAACTGATACGGTTTTCGAAACCAAAGAGTACTGAGATTTTCAGTTTTCGTTTAACTTTGGTTGTTCGAAAACTGATTGACAACATAATGATAAACAAGTGTCGTATAACAATACTTCTTAAGAACACTATAACAATCAACTTTTATGTGTTCAGTTTTTCTTATATTAAAACAAGATTATTAGCGATATATATAAACAAGTGTTGTATAACAACACTTCTTAGCGAATAACAAGGTAATTAACATATTGATGGAGTAGCATAATAAGATTATCTGCAATAATTTACTATATTTTTTATTCTAAAAATTAAAAATCTCTAAAAATAAAACCTTTACACTAATAATCAATTCTATATTTTAGTATATTTTAATTTTAATTAATTTTTCTATAAAACGTTATACTTTAAAAGTCTTTCAAATTTCTTCATTCATTTGTTTGGACAAAACAGACAAATTTTTTTATTTTATTAAAATTAAACATATTAAATTAAAAATACTTTCATTATATTAAATAAATAGAATATCAAATATATTTTTTATATATCATCATTGTTTATTAAAAAAAATTAATATGATATTTAAAGAATAAAACTAATTATTGTTGTTATAAAATAAAAATATATAATTTTTTTTACTATAAAATAAAATATATCAAAATTCAATGATAGTTTTATAAATAAAAAAGTATAACTCTAAAAATAGAAAATTTTAAAAGGTATTCTAAATTAGAGTAACTTTTAGAATTCTATATTTTTAGAGTGAAATATAGAGTGATACTGAAGATAATAAAGGTTATAGGTAAAAAAGATAATCCATTAATGGATACACTATCTTCCAATAAGATGTAACGATCCAAATTCCCTAACCCAGTTCATTTCTTTTTAATTATTGTGTTGGATCAATTTAAGCCCAAATAAGTTAAAAAATCTAAAACCTTCTTTTCTTAAAAAATCTCACATTGGAAACATGTATGTTTCACCTCTTTTTTCATTCCTTATATAATGAACCTCATCCCTTCTCTTTCTCTCCACCAAGTCAAAGCAGTGCTTTGCCCAGTGGTCGGTTGTTGTTGAATTATCCGACGACCAACCACTGGTGAATTTTTCTAGTGAATTTTTCTGGCGAGTCCTGGCAAATTTCAGGCGAGCTTCCGGGCGAGTTTCCAGTAAATTCCTGCGAGTCTTTTAGTAAGTTTATCGTTATCTTTTCTTTTTATTCTTGTCGGAATTAGTATTCGGTTTAGTCTGGATTAGTTTAGGTTAGTCGGTTCTGGTTTTGGGGTCTGGGTCCGGTCTGGTTTGACTGGGTTGACCGGTTTGACAATTGACTTAGACTTAGACTGTGGACTTTGACTTTTTGACCGGATATCCATTTTTCGCCGTTCGAAGGCCGTTCTCACTCGATTTTCCGCTCTGATTTCAGATTTAGCATCCGCTTTAGCAACCAGAGTTCAGAAGTCACAGATATCAACCAGTTTAGCTAAGGTGAGGGTTATTCCGCAACAAGAGCCGTACTTTCGTCTAAAACACCTTAAATGGAATTTATAACTAAATGTGATCCGTCTTCTCTGATCGAGTCTAAGTAGATCTGTTTGTTAAATTGGAGATAGGAATATAGATGATTCAACTCAATTGATTGTGTAAGTTAAAACTGATAATTGTTTGTTATATATTATGTATGTATATATATTTATATAATATATATATAGTTGAGTATGTTAGATGTTAGAGAGTTGCGGGGGTACCGACAGGAGTTCGGTATCAGTGCAGGCAGGAGTTCTGTACTAGCGAATACAGGCTGGAGTTCTGTATTTGCACTTGCGGCGATTGTGTGAGAGGCGGTACCGGCAACTCAGTCGATCTGTTGTCCGGTACTTTCAGAGATCGATAAATCGTCCCAGGGGCGGTGCCGTTGGACACTATTCCATGCTGACCTCCGAGAGGGGGGGTGCGGTCGGTCACTTAAACCGTCACGTAGGAACCCTGTGTTTGTGTGGGTGCTTTAGGTGCCGTGATTTTT
>OVBI01001545.1:12303-32464 GCA_900406495.1 Sisymbrium altissimum
AAACTATGTTTTGTGCGTTATAGCATCCTTACCTCACTGAATGACTCCCCTGTTACTCACCCCTCTTCCTTATCTTTTTCAGGTGAGACTGACGAGTAGATGGCTTCTTATTGGATCAGGTGCTTTGGGATATTTTCAAGATTTATTTTTATATTTTTATTTTAAACATTTGATTTATGATTTCTTTTGGTTTATTTCGGTTATTGAATTTCTTGGATTATTGGTTTATTTAAATTTGAAGTTACTTGTGGAGTAAGTTAGGGTTCGTGGCACGCCGTTCTCGAGTGAGGATGAGGGTGTTACATAGGAGTTTATATGCTTATAGCAAACCAAGTCAGTGATGTTCTTGCATTTGTGGGAAGTTTTTCGGATCATTGGGAAGTGGAAAAGGACTAGCCAAGCAGAAGAGACGAGTCTTGAAGAAGCAGATCAAGAAAATGTGTTTTTCCAGAAGAAACATGCACATGCAACAAGAAGAGTTCAGTGCAAACCTCCTTTTGAACATCGGCCTAATCGCAACTAGATAAATCAGATGCAAAAGTCCCAGAAAATGCACATCGGGCAAACTATCAACATTTTCCCTATAACTTGTATCCCAAGCTCAAGAAATCTCCCAAATCACAACGGCTGAAACTCGATGATGTGCCCAGATGTGATGCGTGTCTGTACGACCAACCTTATCCACTCCAAGGCAGTGTGCTACAGTCCAAAATCAGCTCATCACGCGGTAAAAAAGTGGTCCCGGTATGGGCTTTTGCTCTTTGCATATAAAAGCAGCAACAACTCGCAACCAAGCAGCCATCGACAACTTCAGTTTTCTATTGCTTTTTCATCTAAAACATATTGTCTTTATTTTTCCGCCATTACTCTCCGAACTTAAACCTTTGTTAATTTAATATTTAAAATTTAGTACATAATTGAAGTTTTATTTTAAGCTTTTTTAGGATATAAATGGTAACATAGATATAGCAGAATAAAAAAGAATACAGCAGAACTTATGCTAGATATTACCAGTTGGAATAAAAAAAATTCTGCTTAATTCTGCTCAATTCAACTCATATGTATGTCACTATATGAGATAAAGAAAGAGAAAAAATTATTTATTAATTTATTTTTTTATTTAGAGTTAAGATAAATGCACACTATTTTAAGTAAGATTGGAAAATGTTTCTCTCTTATTGGAGAATAATAGAGGCGGCCGTTCATATAGCATATTTTCATGCTCTATAAATAGAAGATGTCAATGTGTAATCATTTATACAGGGTCTAAATGGTAACATAGATATATCAAAATAAAAAAGAATACAGCAGAACTTATGTTAGATGCTACCCGTTTGAATAAAAAAAGTTATACTAAATTCATATGTACATCACTATATGAGATAAGGAAGGAGAAAAAGCTATTTATTTATTTATTGTCTTTATTTAGATTTGAGATAAAGGCACACTATTTTAGGTAAGATTGGAAAATATTTCTCTTTTATTGGAGAATAATAGAGGTGGCCGTTCATATAGCATATTTTCTTGTTCTACAAATAGAAGATGTCAATGTGTAATCATGTATATACTAGTCTAGAAACAAAAAAAAAAAAACTGTACGATCTGCAAATAAATATCAAAATTACAAACTACTATGATAGCAAAAAAAACTGAGTAAGTTAACTTAATTTTATCTTTTTTACAATATAGATATTTAGCTACATAAATATAAACTCGTTTAATATATATGAATTACATAAACTTATTAAATTATGATCAATTATAGTTATAGATACCAGATTTTGTGGACTTAATTTTTTCGAAATAGTAAAATAATTATATACACTTAAATGAGATAATTAGCAAAATACAGTAACTAAAAATTTTAAATTTCAGAAAAATACAAATTTTTTTAAACTACAATTTTTTATTTTTAATAAGAAAAATTTTACCCTCATTTTAGTAAATAAAATTAAATTGGAAATTAATATAATTCTTTTTATTTTGGATAGCATAATATTATAAGAAAACAATTAGAAAACTGATATTTTGAAAATTACGTACAATTAGATCAATTTTAAAATATTTGAAAATAACTCATTTTACCTATAGATAAATGTAATTTATTTTTTTTAGAAAATATAATCTAAAATTGAAGTTATTTTCCAAACTAAATGTAAGAATTAAATAAAAAAATTAAAGTGCCAAAATTTGAAAAATACACTGATTTAAATTTTGTTTGAAAAATACATTTGGATAACTATAAGTAACAACACAAAATTTACCATCATTAAAAAAGTTGAAATTAAAAAATTCTTAAAATTCTTATTACTGAAGATAAAATACTATTATAAGAAATAATTATAAAACTGATATTTTCAAAATTACAATTGCGTAACTTTAAAAATATTTGAAAATTAGTCATTTAATTTTTTTTTTAAAAGATCATATCTTATTTTTTCTATATACTCTTATTTGAAGTTATTTTTTAAATTAAACTAAATGTAAAAATAAAATGTGTTAATAAAAAACTTTGTGTACCAAAATTATATATCTATATAGAATTGTTTAATGTATTTATTTATTTATTTGTTTACTTTTTATAGATTGTTGAAAGATAAATAAGGAATTTTATTATTTATTTCTCAGAATAAAAAGAATGAGTAGAAGAAGAGGTACGGATGGTGGAACATCAAATAAAAACAATACGGTAACTTTTTAACTCAAATAGTTTATTATAATTATAAAATAAATATTTAAAATATTTTTTAGTTTTTTAAGCTGGATTTAAATTTGTAGGCATATTTTAGATGGTTGCTACCGTTCACCTCTTTGTTCATTGAATTATCCGACGAAGAATTAAAAAAAAAAAACTATATTGTGACTTTGCCATTTAAATATGGTAAAAATAATATAGTTAAGAAATTCGGCCAACAAAGTGGATATAATAGTGATTGGGAAAAATGTAAAATCAAACATGAAGAGTTAAAAGCTTTGTATGCGGTCTATACTAGACTTGAACGTCGTACTGGTGTCACGACCAAACATTATACAGGAAACATATTTATCAATGAAAGCTGGTGGAATAACAGGAAAAATGTACAAATTCTAAATTATAACAGACTTTTATAACAAATTTTGACCGTTATTCTTTTCTAAGAAAAAAAAATTGTTGTAGGATATAGAAGGAGCGTCACGATTGAAAGAAAGATCCTTTACCACATATTGATTTAATGCATAAAGTGTTTGGGCCTCATTGTTCTTTGAATGATAATATGATTTCAGCTAGTCAAATAGATTATATAGTAGAAGAAGAAGAAGAAGACGAAGAAGATGAAGAAGAAGATGATGTTGAAGAAAATTTTCCTCATAGTGTACGAGAAACTCAACCCACTATGTCTTCAATACCAATTGAGATACCTACACATCAACGGAAATCAAGGCAAGGTGGTAAGAGAGTTGGTAGAACTACCACAACTAGAGCTGAGGTCACTCTACTCGACATGCCGCTCAAACTCCACGAAGAAGGGCTGTGATGGACACACATTTAACTAATATTGAGTCATATTTGGCAAGTATGTAAACTCCAATCCAAATGCTGAATGCCCGTAACCAAGCAAATGAAGATTATGAGCGTGAATCTTGGATACAACTGAATGAGTTATAAGACATAGAAAAGTTTACAAATTTTTGGTGGGCGTCACCAGAGATTTTACGGTATCCGTCGCAGCAAAAGAGGTTTGTATTGCTCAAAAATAACAAAGAGAGGATACGTTTTCTTGAAGGGATAACTGGTTATGACCGTAGTGACACGTCTCGTGGAAGTCCTTGGAAACGTCAACTCAGTGGTTCTAGTGGACCGAGTAGTAGAAGATCCATGGGTAGTGGATCAGGATCTCCGAGATTAGGAGGAATTCCATAACTTGGGGGTGCTGGCTTTTCAAACATAGGAGGGACCTGTAATTGGGGTGCTGCTGGTACTTCAAACCTTGGAGGGTTTTCACATTCTAGTAGTTATGGTTCTCCAAACCAATTCGGAACCAGACAAGGATTTCAAATTCCAAACTCCAGACAAGGATTTCGAATCCGAGAACTGTATCTGGTGAAGGTTCGATATTTAGTTCGGCGGCTACAGCAGAATTACTCGGAAAGTTTCAATTTTCCGACTTTAATCATACATCTGGAAACAAAAATAATGATGGAGAAAACTAAATAAATAATTTAATTCAGTTTTTATGAGTTTAAAATTAGTGGTTTATTTATTTACTTAATTTTTACTAATTTATGTATTTATCTAAATGTTTACTTAATCAACTTTTATTTACATTCAGGTTTCTCGCATTAACGAATTATATTCATGTGGACTAACTAATCTCACCAACGATGAATTACTTGAACTAATTTTGTTGGAGCATATGGATATCATGGAAGTACTTTTCAAGCCTGTGATAGATTACTATAAGAAATATTATTGCCGACAACCCATGGGGATGGAATGAGGTTTAGGTTGGTGCAATATTAAGACAAGGATTTTATAATTATCCACGAGATTACTTACATCTCTTGAAGATGTGAATAGAAGTGTTTACAATTTTATGTGAGATACTACGTACAGAGTTTGAATTAAAATGTACAAAAAACATATCTGTGGAAGAAGCTTTGGCAATGTTTCTTGTGATATATGGTTATAATATGACGCAACATTTAGTTGGACTCTTATTTAGCCGTGCACAAGAGACTGTTGGACGAAAATTTAAAGAATGTCTAAAAGTATGCACAAAATTATCTGGTAGACTATTGAGGAAGCAGACCCCAGAGCAACTCCGTCAAATACCACGAGGCCTATGAGATGAACCTAACTACTGGCCTCATTTTAATGGTTTTATTGGTGCAATGGATGGTACTCATTGTACAGTCATGATGGCTGGTGCTGAGGCGGCTCACTTTTATAATAGGCATTCACAGACAAGCATTAATGTATTGACAATATGTAACTTTGATATGCTATTCACGTATATATTTGTAGGATGTCCGGGTTCAGTACATGATGCTAGAGTTTTATCTTACCAATGGAGCGTGACCCGACTTTTCCAATTCCTCCACCCCTGAAGTATTATCTTGTAGATTGTGGTTATGCTAACACACGAGGATTTTTAGCTCCATTTAGAGGTTGCAGATACCATTTACCACAGTTTCATGATGGTTCTCCTCCTAGAGGTGCAGAAGAGTTATTTAATCGGTGGCATTCTTCACTCCGCTCTATGATCGAACAAAATTTTGGAGTTTGGAAAAAAAATGAAGAATTTTATAAGAGTTTCCAAGATATGATGTTGAGACACAAAACAAATTAATCATATTGACAGCTGGATTACATAACTTCATTCGTCTTTCACAAATTCCAAACTTTGATTTTGATGATGTTTTATATGATGACACACTTTCAAGAGAACAACTTGATAACAATGGAGATGGTGGAGAAGGTGAAGAAACTAGTTTCTTACAAGATCAAGAACAAATAACAAATGGAGTTTATATGTGATCAATGCGAGAAGGAATTATGCAACAAATATGGGTTAAATTTTATTAATATAATTATTTTATATTAAAATAGTGTATTTTGATTTCTTTATCTTTTAAGTTTGTAATGTTTGTATGTTATTTATTTCATTAATAATAATAAAATTATATATAAGTTATATAGAATAGAATGTATTAATAAATTATTATTTAAAATAAAATAGTTAACTTTTTGAGAGATGAAAATTAAAATTTGTTTTTTATATTATTAATATTTTGTTATCACTTTATTTTATAAAATTTAATTATTAATTTATTACTCAAATATATTTTTTTATTTTATTATTAGATTTAAAATATTTAATTCTGCTATATTCCTCTGTTACCATTTGTATTTTAAGTTATTCAGCCAGGTTCTGCTATAAATCACAAAAATATTCAGTCAGATTCTACATTTAGCTCAATTCAGCTAACACCATTTAGACCTTTACTTATTGCATTTCCTTTTCTTAGCTTTTAACCACAAAATAATCTCTCATTCTTATGGATTTTGAGACTTTCTCTTGGTTAGCGAGTAGTTCAATAGGGTAATCTTATGGAATGAAGAGAAGGGAGATGTCTTGGATGATGATACACTCGGCTCCGAGCTTAAATCTAGGATTCTTCTTCTCTTATTTCTCTTAATGCTCGGATTAGCCTGATCACCTAAGACGAGTTTTTAGGCTTCTCTTAGAGAGAACCACTTTTTGAGTTTAAGCCTGAACCATTTGAGCAGGTGGAATTTCCTAAGCCTAGGAAACTAAGAAACTAAGAAACTAATTGACAAGGAAAATCCACGGTTCTTTGAGGCACGGTGGTAACTGATAAGGATTGGTCCCTTTGCGCCATCACTAGGAAAATTATAGCTTTGACAGGAAAGGGAGCAAAGGATTTTCGCCAACTAACAATAGGACAACCTTCGTAAGGGACCTCTTACCAAAGAATCTAACTTTAAATTTTCGACTTGTTGAGATTTCTAGTCGGAATTGTTTGATTAATTCAAGACCCTCCAATTTTTAGTCAAAGTCTATCAAGAGCCGTCTTTTAGTTCACTCCTTTATAGCTTAATCACTCTCTTTAGTTTAAAGTTTACTCATATAGTATTAAAGTCTCAATCTTTACTTATTTTAGTTAAAGTCCTCTCATTTAAATTCATCAATGGATAACTCATCAGTGGGTCTTGAGTGACACAAGGCCTAAGTTTTCATTAGTTTAGTAGTAAGTTTTTTCCTTTTTCTTATTTTGGTTTGACTTAAGTTGGTTATCAGCAAATGAAGTATATTAACGATTCCCATTCGGACTGATTAAACCCTGAACACTATACTACATTCGGTTTATTGTGGTTTGAGCATTGACCAGTGTCGTAGTTTCATATGAAGACCCATTATGATAGCAGTTTTGCAGCCAAATAGTCCAATTTCATCTGTAAGATCAAGTGCATATTTACATTTTTATACAAAGATATCTTTTGTAAACTTTGCAATTTTGAAGCCAAGAAAAATACTCTAATTTTCCATAGTCACACAGTTTAGAGTGAAAGTAATGTCAAGTCTTCAGTGTGTTCAAGAATCATTATAGCGAAAATTATGATGTCATTAACTATCACATATAAATACATTAGTGGTTTTCATGAAGTAAGTATGTTTCCAACAAAATCGAACAAATCCTAATTCAGTGGGAGCTCGGGAAGCCTTCCTGAGTTATCGTATGGAACTATGGATGCTCGTTTGTAAGAATACATGGATTTTTCAAGTTTGCAAACAACATTAGAAAGACCAAGGTCCCAGTGTTTTAGAGTATTTCTTTGAAAAAGTTTCATATAATTTTTCCTCAAAATCACTATTGAGAAAGTCATTGAAAATGTCCAATTGAGTAAGAATAATTCATAAATCATAGAAATGGCTACAATTTTTTTTACTGGAGTTAGCTTAACCACTCTAGAATAATTTTTAGTGTTGGGTATAGTTCTTTTCAACCAAACGAATTTTATATCTTTCAACAACTATGATACCATATGATCAAATAAGAATAGATCTCATTCTTATTGAATTGGGACATATTTTTAGGGAGCTTTTTTGCTGGAGCTTGGTTTGGCTTAAATCCAAGCTATCTATGGTTGGTTAATGGTGATTGTCTTCTCTTGCATTTAGTATAACAGCGGTAAAATTGTCTTGTGGATTAATGGATAAACATCTTGTAATTGAAGAATTAGGGAGATTTGTTTACTCAGTCAGCAGTTGAAGATCCATTCTCGCTGGTTTACCCCCTTTTTATTTATTATAAAATTGAGAGCATATTTACGAATATTAATCTTCTACAAATGAAAGAAAAATATCTGGTTCCATAATTGTCATCTTCCCCAAAAATCTCAAAGCAAACGTGTATACTGTTTGCATTACTTCTTTGGATTTCTGCCCATACATTTATGTTTCTTTTATTTGAGTACATTGATTCCTTCCTTTTTAGGCAAACTTTTGGAATTTGGACATACATTAAACTTACCATAAAAAGGCCGGATTTTCGTAAATCAGGACAAGATAATGTTGAACACTTTTGGTATATGGTTTTTTGGTCAACAATTTCTTTCAAAATTCAATTTGTTAATATTTATAATAAAGAATTTACGTGTACGGCTCTCCAGCCAGGCGGAGATTTCCATAAGGTAAAAGATAACACAAAAAAAAGTCTATAAATGTTGCCTCTCTCAACTCTCTTGTATATCACCAGCCTACACAGTAAAGAGACATTAAGTGAAATATGTCCACTACAGAAAAAATGTCAGCAGCTGTCGAAACCACTGCTGGGGATACACCTCCTCCCAAAACCACTGATCAGAATGACTGCGATATCCCATCTACCATCGTTCGAGCTACCATCGTCCAGGCTTCCACCGTCTATCCTAATACTCCCAAAACTTTAGGTAACTCACTTTTTCTTCTAATATTTTTTTCTTCATCTAAGCATGTTTTTCCTCCAAGCCCACCACGGATCCGTCAATATTGTATCAAATGGTTTACAGAAAAGGCGGAGAAGTATATTGCTGAGGCTGCGGCCGATAAATCGCAGCTGGTAGTGTTCCCTGAGGCGTTTATCGGTGGATATCCTCGTGGGTATAGGTTTGGCATAGGAGTTGGTGTTCATAACGCAGAAGGTCGTGATTGTTTCCGCAAATATCATGCTTCGGCCATTGTTGTTCCTGGTAATAGATACTTTCCAATCTTCTTTTTTGGGCATAGTGGATACTGTACTTCCAGTCTTCTATTTTTGGTAAAGTAAGATACTGTACTTGCAATCTTTGGATGATATTCCTTTTTCAAAAAAAAAAAAAACTTTGGATGATATTTCCAGAGTTGCAATCTGCTTTTTTAATATTTATATCTATTTTTTATTTTTTTTTCTTTTTTTTTATATACAGGTTTATTTTCCAAAGTTGTCATATGATATTACCTACCACTTACGTTCTTGTATTCTGTGCTTACGGATAGGGTCCAATAATTAAAATCTAATTATTGTTTCTTTGACGTGTATACATTTTAATCAAATAGTATTTGCTTAGTATAATTAGACCAAAATTTAACTTTACTTTGAGGAAAAAACATGTTTGGTTTCTTGTCTATTTACGGAACTTTTAGATTGAAATTTGTTGGGACAAGTATCTGATTAAGTTTATGGTAAATGGTGATTAACACGTACACCAAATCTTAAACTTTCATTTGCAAAATTGGCAAGTGAATAGATGTTGTGGGACTTGGTTCTAGTTTAATTGACCACAAGGTTGGGTCATAAATAACTCCTTTTTTCGCACATTTGTTTGGTTTTGTGATGAATCTACAGGCCCTGAAGTTCAGCAGCTGGCGGATATGGCTAGGAAATACAATGTGTACTTGGTCATGGGGGCTATAGAGAAGGATGCGTATACACTCTACTGCACAGCTCTTTTCTTCAGTCCCGAAGGTCAGTTCTTGGGCAAGCACCGTAAAGTGATGCCCACATCTCTTGAACGTTGCATCTGGGGTTATGGGGATGGATCAACCATCCCTGTTTACGACACTCCCCTTGGCAAACTCGGTGCTGCTATTTGCTGGGAAAATAGGATGCCACTCTTCAGAACTGCTTTGTACGCAAAAGGTTAGTCCTAAATTTCAGCAATGTTGGTTTGCTTCATGACTTCTGTTAAAATTCACAGACTTCTTGATAAGTGATAAGGAATGAAGCAAGTCATAAATTTGTTTTTCTTATATTATATATTATGTCCAGTCATTTGTCACTGTGAGATTTTTAACATTTTCGATTTTAAAATATTTATACTTAGGTTCACAATAGAAAATGTTTTGTCCTTTATATATTTCTAACTTTTAATGTAAGATTCTTAACAATTTCGATTTTGGGCTATAGGAGTTGAAATTTATTGTGCACCTACTGCTGATGGTTATAAGGAATGGCAATCGTCAATGATGCACATTGCACTCGAGGGTGGATGTTTTGTGTTGTCAGCTTGCCAGTTCTGCCGCCGTAAAGATTTCCCTGAACATGCTGATTACTTGTTTAACGATGTGAACGACTTCGAAGATGATAATACTATTGTCTCCCAAGGTGGTAGTGTCATTATTTCACCATTGGGACAGATTCTCGCTGGACCAAACTTCGAATCAGAGGGTCTCATCACAGCTAATCTTGGTATTTTATACTCTTCTTTGATGTTCATCTTAGGCTTTATAATTAACCATTTTACCTAATCATATCCATAACAATCTTTTTCGCATCCAGATCTTGGTGATATCGCAAGAGCCAAGCTATATTTCGATGTGGTCGGACATTACTCAAAGCCAGAGGTTTTCAACTTGACAGTAGATGAGCGCCCAAAGAAACCGGTTACTTTTCTGTCTAAGTCGGTGAAAGCGGATGATGACTCAGAGTCTCAAGAAAAGTAATTGAGATTTGAATGTCGTCAATGTATCCTCTCCACAACTACAAGCTGGAGTTGTCTTATTGTCAGTTCAAATAAATCTGTTTGAGAGAGACTTTGTTAAGTTTGTTTATCCTTATTTATCAATATATAATGTAAAAGAGCCAATTGGATATGGTTATGATAAAACCAATTGGTTCTCTTTCTCTTGTATTTGAATATTATGCATTTAGTTGAAAAAGATTATAATCTGCGTTTTACAGCGGAGATATATTTCTAAAAGCGAAATTTAGTAATATTTGAATTTACAAAATATAATTTTTAATAAATATTATATATCATTTGGTAATAACTATGAACGAAAGTATAATTTTTGGAATAATTTTGTGATATTAATAGTTGTTATAAAAATTATGTGATATAGTGGGGGTTATTGGTTTAAGTATTTTAATGGATTTGAAAATCTGAATGAAATTTAGTGTTATTGGTTTCATAATTTTATATCCATGTTAAAATCATGTGTTATTAGTTTTATGATTTATAAATCTTAATTAAAATCATGTGTTATTTAATCATATGGATTTGATTTTATAATGAATTTGAGTGGATTTGAGTGGATTTGTTTGTTAAAAATATAAAGACTAAAATCCGAAAAGAAATCCTCGGATTTGAACATATTTATTATTAGATTTGGAAATCAGAATATTTTACCTAGATTTATAAATCTCATATAGATTTCTAAATCAATAAATGAATAACACCTATAAATGATTTGTTTATGACATTTTTTTATCAAGTTAAAGTAATTATTATATAATATGTATAATATGAGATTTAATTATAAAATCTGATGAAAGTGATAACAACATTAAAATTTAACAACACACCCTGCAAATGATCATTTAATATAATCTATAACAGTTGAAGATTTAATCACGTCAATAAAAGAGAAAAATATAATTAAAATAGAAAAAGAATAAAAAGTATACAAAATTTGAAAATATTGAAAAAAGCAGGATCAATGAAATGTACGTAGAAAAAATATTCAAAAAGTTACAAGAAATGTTGCAAAGATTATGAATTATGAAACATCAATGAATATTTATAAGAGAGATATTACTCAGATTAACACTAATTCAGTGTTTTATTATTCTAACACCCTTCAAAAAATACTATGTAGAAAGAGTAGTAAAAGACACAATAACCTGATATAATTTACAATCCATGTTATTAAATTAAACTTATTACAAATCAAAATCATTTTATAAAGTTTCTATAATTGTATACAAAATTAAAAACAAAATTTTGCTCTCTCTTCCATTGAAGAATCCTAATCTTACAAGGGGAATATCTAACTGGCAGAATCTCCAGTCACCGCTTCTTCTTCTCCAGTTCCTGTGTTCTTCTTCTCTCCTCCGGTTGCACTTCTTCTTATTCGGTCACCGCTTTTTCTCTGGTTGCTAGTTATTTTTCGGCCGCTTCACTCTTCCCATTTCTCACAATTGATTTCACTCTTCCCATTCTAAATCAAATTTCAGTTGAAAACTACTAGGTATAGTCCAAACGCTTGTGGTCGAGTGATAAGGGGACGGGTCCGGGACGCCAACACGTTTCGGATTCGATTTCCCTACTGCGCGAAACTAAATCACATTTGTTTGGACACCCACATGGATACGGGCCCTTACTTACGGCCCATTTGAAAAACTGGGAGGGGCGTCTATCCATGGACTTTCCTTTCCCAGGGGATTAGTCTGGGCCTTCCATAAGTTTGGGATTTACCCATGAGTTATCAAAAAAAAAAAAAAAACTACTACTAGGTATAAAAACATTAAAAAAAACTATTACATTTTGATAAATTACTATAGTGATATTATACAAAAATGTAAACCATAGATTACATTTTGAAATCATTAAACGAGCGGGTAGATACGCATTTCGATTTCAGGTTCGATATAGTTTTTAATTTTTTTTTGTTTAGTTTAATGCAGTTGTATTATTTATTTAACCAAAAGTGTATTATAACAAAATATTACGCATATCTTACTATTATTATTTGCGAAATAAGTTTTTCAAAATACTAAAAAAAAACATTTTAATTACATCTTATGCCACTTGAATAATAAAAAAATCTATTTGATAACAAATGTAATATGGGTATAACCGACCCAGTTTACTGAGTTAACTCAATTTTTAAAAATACCCGACCCAATATACCATTTAGAAACACGCGGGTTTTATCACTTAAAACGAACCGAAATAACCGGATTAGAACTTCTTATTTGATTACACATTTGGTTCGAATCAAATTCAAACCCAAGAAGTACATGTAAAACATTTCGGCACATATTATTAGGGATATACATTGGAAAAAAGAAATATTTTCAACAAATCTCGCGGAAGCTTTGATATCAAAACAATTAAATCAGAACTATTAAATTTAAATCCTAGATCTTAATATCTTCAGCAAATCGCTGGATGGTTTTGATATCAAAACAATTAAATCACCATAAAACCTATTAAATCTCAATCCTAAATCTTAATATCTTCACCAAATCTCAAGATATTCATATTTTTGATACATGAGATCTTTAATTAAATTAAGTCAATATATATCCTAAATCTTTTCACGGTAAATATACAAACGATATACCTAAATAAAATACCTTAACAATATTACTCAAATATTCTTACCTATATAAATACCCCCATAGCAAGATTTCTAAACATTTATAGCTCTACACAAATTCAATCTTACGGAAATGGCTTCCACAAGCATCATTCTCAAGCATTATGCAATGATCAAGGAATTACCTCTTTTTACAAACATTTTGAAAGCAAACTTCACTTCACAGAAATCACCTTCAGAAAACCAACGAAAAAGGAGTATCTGGTTAGTTCAAAATCATTCCATATGTATAGATGTTAGATAGATTGTTATGGCTTTTATGTTTAATTATATTACCAAATGCCTTTACAACAAAAGACTAATACAATGCATACACGATAACATTAGTCCATCATCTAACCATATTTGATGCAGTTTTACAGAGGACATTACAAACAATTAAGCCAGTGCAGAATTCATTTATAAAACTAAACCAAAGAAAAGTTAATAAAATAAGTATTTCATTTTACATATAGGAACTAATCACAATACTACACCAGTCATTAATTGTGATATAACTCCTACTACAGATATATTCAACCGCACAAAAGAGCCAACAACAACACTCTAGCATTCCATAACATTATGATTTTTTTGAAGATATCAATTTATCTTGAAGATTTGTATACAATGTTTTGTTCTTTTAATATAACCTTTCCTACATATTCTAACAAAACAAATGATTATATATGATCTAACGTCCAAGAATGTTTTTTTTTTTCGGATTAATTAAATCTTTGACTTACCTGTTACATTTTTAATAATTGCTGAAAAATTACGGGCAAGTCTTTGAATATATAAAAAGAAGTTTCTGTTTCATAGTTCCAGTGGATTCTTCATTGTCACATTACTGAAGAGAGACTAAAGAAGAAAGCTTTAGGTTCTGACTTCTGAGTAAGAAGTCAACAAGTAAAACATAACCCAAAACCCATATATCAAAGGCATTTAAGGTTAGAAGAAAAAAATACTTGCAAAAGAACAGTAAGGTGATTCTAAATCGATTGTACTCAAGTCAAATCCTACTTTATACATACTAAAGATGTAAACTTTTTAAATCTAATGACATAACCTGGTTACAATTGAAATGATCTAAGCTTCTAAGTGTATTGTTACAAACTGGTCTTCTAAGAAAACAATTTCCAAAAGAAATCTATCGAACTTTGGTTTAAAAAAATTGTTAAATCACATAATGAGAGGCGAATGCAGTCTTTACGAACTGCGCTAAAGGTTCATATGATGCAAAATACAGCTAATCCTAATATGGATCCATCAAATCTTACTTTCTTAAAAACTAAAGCAGCATTTTTTGTGACACTATTTGTTTTTCCGAGAGAATTAAAAACAAAGAGAGAAAAGATAGTGGGTGGGAATCAAACTGAAGCCACTTCTACGAGGAAGTTGAAGGTATGGTGATCGCAGTTGTAAGTGAACTTACTGTTGCTCGTGGAAGGAAGCTTCTCGAGACACAACTTGGTGTACTCGGCCACCTAGAAGCTGTACATAAACGATTCCTGACCCACTGCGTCCCAACCGGGTCGGCTCAGGAAAAGAGGGAGTTTTAAAATTACGAGAGTTTGCAAAATAACCTCTCCGATCACCGCTCATGGTCTCTCATTCCTCTTATTGGAAGTTGTTCTTGAAGATTGCACAAAATTCAGAAAACACAGATGTTAAATGAGAGAAGAAGACAGTAAAATATAGATTAACAACATCTCATATCAGTAGATTGGAGAATTTTTATGAAATCTTAATGGTAAAAAATAACATGCAACTAATGATTAATCAGCAATTGAAATTATAGATGATGATCACGAACCGTTTGAAAGATAAGCAAGACGATAAGATTTTTTTCTTTATCTTTTTGTTGGCTGATAATAAATAACTTTTGCATAATAAACCATTATTTAAAGTTTCAGTTTTTAAAAATTGTGACACAGCCCAAAATTAATCCATAAACAGCCGGAAAAAAAAACAAAAACAAAATCTAAGTTAAAATTGAAATCACAACCTAAACCCATAAGATAAAATAAAACGTGTAACGACTTTCTTTAAATGAATTATTTCAAAAACTCTTTTTAAAAGCCATTTAGCTTCAAAATTGTCTGTATTAAAACTATTAATAAAATATTAATAAAATTACTTTTTGATAAAAAAATTATCTTATTTTATACTAAAAACTAAAAGCTATTATATAACTAATTATAATAACTTATTAATTGTTGTAAAATAAAAATAAAAACTATTAACTGACCATACATTATGTATACAAATAATACAATTTTAATATTTTTAAAAATACACGATATAAAAATTAATATTAAATTAGTAGATTAATATATAATATAAGTAAATTTATCTGATTCAAAATTTATTCTCCTTTGAAATGAATACTAATTATATACTTTGTTTTGCAAATATATATATTTTTTCTAACCCATTATCATAAGTTAATTGATTTCTATGGTTTAACACTGATTTCGTTGTTTTCCATCATATAAAATAATATTTTATAAACTAACGTTAACTTAATTATTGTGATTTTAGTAAATCTCCATCTATAAATCAGAAATTTCCAATCTAACTAAAATAAAAATATTAACCAAATTAAAAATAAAATAAAAATAAAAAATACAGTTTAAATTAAGTAATAGTTTTCCATAAAATTATATCAGTATCCTATTTAATAAAATTTATTTCATTAAAAAATCAAATTAATTTTTTTTCAAAACAAAATCTTTTTTTAAAAAAACAAAAAAAATTATTAATCCGCGCAAACGCGAATAAATTACTAGTGTTGTGTTAAATATGATTACACTCTTAAATTTGGTTAGCATTTAGCAGGGAGTTTTAGAATCCGTTCTGGGATAACTTTTTTTTGAAAGCGAAATTAATAATTTGTTTTAACTTTAAAAATGGTTCAATTTAATCAGGCGTGGATATTTCACGCTTAGACTCGATATCGGTTCGTTTAATGCAATTGGCGAATATATTCAACCCATGTTATAGCAAGGTGTTAAGTGATTAGCCCCTACACCACACGCTAACTTCTTTCCAGCGGCAGTGAACAAGAGTTAATGATGCTTTAGACTTTAGACTTAGAGACTAGAAACTAACCAACCACAACAAGCTTCTCCTGGTTCCATTTCAATTTCTTCCAGTTGCTTCTCTAATACTTAACCTTGTTTGATCATTGCATTCTTTCAACACATTCCAGACATCTTTTGTTGAGAGTAATCTCGAAAACACAAATAACTTCATTATGAATTAAACGAAACCAATCTAGGTAATCAAATAAAGCACTTAGTTTCTATTCAATCGAAATCCCTGATTCTTGTTATTCATAAATTTCACCACTCAGTTTCTTCGGTTTTTTAAGAACTATAATCTAAAGGGGTAGAACAATTTGATCATAAAAAAAATTCTCTATTTCAGTTATTCATTGTAAAAAGCTTGCTTTCGAGAATATGTTTGGAAAAACATGAAATGAATTTATTGTTTTCAAAATGAATTTATGGAGAGTCACTCTTCTCCTCCTCGATGAGAATGCATTACTTCAGATTTTCACTCATTACTATCATGTTATGTCAAAAAGATCGAGTTCTTACCAACCAAGAAAGAGTAACGACATAGCCATTGTGAACATTGGCACAGAGGTTCCTTTATATGGAGCATGACCAAATTTAGCGGTTTCCGACCAGAAGAAAAGAGGTCTAGTGAAGTTGGAGTTAGTCAAGACAAAGCATTTTAATTACATTTCCTGCTCTTTCTTCATCTCTTCCTTGAAAACCTGAAACCCCACAAAATTCACTCATAGCAAGTAAAACATTTTTCTTTTATTTCTCCACTTTGCAAATAAGAATTTCTGTTTTAAATTTATTTTATTAATCTGCAAGCCAATTCAAATGTGCAATCTATTTCCTTCAAAAAAGGTACATGTTAGTTTCTATGCTATATTGCTTATCCACAGCACAGCCTACTTTGAGCACTGTCCCGCTTACTCTGTTTGATGGCCAATACCAAAAAACTGACCGTCTTATAATATTTTATAAAAGGTAGATGAGCCCCTGAAGACAACACGAGTTAATAGAAAGAAAAAAAAAATACAAAAAGAAGCTAGATTTCATGATGACAATCTAAAACAGATTGAACTTATGTTCACAATCATAACTGTTATTCATGTTGTCACCCATCACGAAGATTGAATTCTCTGGTACCCGCTACAATGTTAAAGTAACAACCAAAATTATAAAGAAGAAAAATCAGAATGCTTAGATTTAGTCATTTGATTGGAAGGAACAATGATACTTACAACACCGTTAACCATCAGTTACATATTATGAACCTACAAAATTATCCCCAAACGAATAACCTTCAGCCAGGGCCGGTCCTGACATTTGTAAAGCATAAATTTCCAAAGTCTTAAGGGCATGTGTTTTTCAAAACAACTTTCTAATAAGGATACCTAATTTTCACATGACTGCCTTTAAACATCAAGTGTTTTTCAAAACATCTTTCCCATACGAATACCTGATTTTCACATGACTGTCTTGAACAATCATGTGTTTTTCAAAACATGTTTTCCATACAGATAGAGACATTTATTTATTTATATATCTTTGATGGAAATTTATATATTGAAGATTCGACGATCATTTGTTTAGAAAATGTGCTTCGGAGTTTGACTTTCAAAGAAAGTTATTGAATATATATTTTGAAGGAAATCGGTAACACATACATTAAACTTCTATACATTAATAATATTGTGATGTTTTGAAAACTTATTAGTTTATAAAGTTATTAATTTATGGATATAGATTTTTTTTAATTTATAATATTTTTTAAATTTTTTTTAAAAATAATGTTATTCCAAAATTAAAATGAATATAATAATAAAAATTACAGATACAAACTTAAAATTACATAAAATTGCGATCATACTAAATTTGTTTGTTTTCTCAATCCAATTATATTAAACCTATAATAGGTAAATTTAGTACATGTTTATTCCTGGCACAATATATAAGAACAGCCCATATATATAAGATAAGAACTAAAAACAACACATTATCACAAATTAATTAATTGTCCACACATCTGGGACAGAAAAAGTGCTTTTTTATACCCGAATTAGTTTCATCCTAATTTTTTATACCTATACAATTACCTAGTGCTTATTTCCTACCTTAAACTTAAAATATTAGGCCTAAATTGACACTGACTAACTTACCATTAGTCAAACGTTAAATAATGCACAACTATGAAATAGAAAAAGTGCACTTTTAAATCCGAATTAATTTCATCGTGCCTTTTCATACCAGTACAACTAAATAATGCTTATTTAAACCTAAATCTAATTAAAAATTATTTTTTTTACCCAGAAAACTAATAATTTAAAAGGGGACCAGACCGGCAGGTTGAACCGCGAACCGTTGGCCAGTCCAATTTGATTTTAAGAAAAATACAAATTTTTAATTAACGCAAAAAATCTCTCTAAAACCCGGTAAACAAATAGCTGATTATGGTCAAATTAAAAACCCGGTTTTGATTTATAATAAACTAAAATAAAAACATCACTATTCAATTTAATTTATTTTGGATATTTTACTAATCATTTGGTATATATATTTAACTCATCATAATTCTTTTTTTTTCTATTCATTCCAAACTTAAACTTAATATGTATTCAATAAGTATAAATTTAATCAAACAATCATTATTTGAATTGTTTTGGTCTCAATCACACGGTACCGCAAATGACTTCCCGGTAGATCATCCATCATTTGACTACTGCAGATTAAACACGCTTAACCTTGGAGTTTTTTCTGGATGGATAACCAAAAAAGTAAGTTATCTTTGGTGATATAGGTAGCCAAATTAATTTTTTTTTAAATCTCTTTACATAAGTTTTCATATACCAGAAATCGGGATGTTATAATTCACCCTCACTCAAAGAGCGCAACGTCCTCATTATGAACCCATACCAGTCCTATAATGCCTCCCAGGTCAGAACTGGGAAGCTGACCAGCTCTGATACCATTTATAATGCCCCGAACATCCCTACCAGTGGGCCCCCATGTCCTCTCACTAAGCCCATAGACTGGCCCACTCCTGTCCGACGGTCGGTGCGTTAACATGGAGGTTTGAATGTCATGATATACTGTCCCTGCAATCACCATATGACCGTTCCCCGTGTTTTATTCTCACTCACATGATACAGCGAAATGACTTTCCGGTAGGTCACCCATTATTTGACTACTCCAGCTCAAGAATGCTTAACCATCGAGTTCTCTCAAGATGTGCAACTGAAAAGGTAAGTGCACTTTGATCACATAGATAACCAAATCAATTTATAACACCCGACTGTCCCTACCAGTGGGCCCCCATGTCCTTTCCCTAGGCCCATGGGATGGCCCACCTCTGTCCAACGGTTGGTGCGTTAACTGGGAGGTTCGAAAGTCATGATATACTAACCCTACAATCACCACATGACCATTACCGTTGATATATCATGGTTTTTATGGTTTTTAATCATTATATAAGTTGTATATATAGAGTCTTTTTAGTGTCTTTGGAGTCTTTTAGAGTCTTTTGCAGGATTAGGTACATTTGGAGCTTAATTGGAGATATTGGAGCATTTGGGAGCAATTGGAACTTAGTAGCAGAAGAGATGAAGTCGGAACCAATATTCAGAGATGGTGCCGATCGCCACCCACCCTGGGTGCCGATCGCCACCCGACGCGTCCACAGATTCTCATGCTTTTTGACAAGTTTAGAGAAAATGAAGTTTTTCCCCAGAAGTTTCCATTATTTGCAAATAAGTCCCTTTTTGGATTTAGACTATATTTAGGTTTTTTCAGGTCATTGTTTAGACCTATCTTTTATCTTATCATTATTCTAGAGAGAGCTTTTGGAGAGAAGAATTCAGACTCCTTCAGAGAAGATTCAGAACTCCATTAATTCTATTCTTATTACTTTTATGCAATTTTATTCAACCATGTTTATTCCTTCAATCTCCATGTCTGAGTAGTCTGCTAGTTAGGTTTAGGTTTCTCATT
>OVBI01001546.1:0-32416 GCA_900406495.1 Sisymbrium altissimum
TCGATTAATATAACTCAGTCGTAATAAATTCTTACCGGAGAAGACGAGGACAAGGACGAAGACGAAGATGAAGACGAAGACGAAGACGAAGAAGAAAAAGAAGAGTTGCGAAGACGAAGACGAAGATGAAGAAAAAGAAAAAGACGAATTTGCGAAGACGAATATCAAGACGAAGACCAATTTGACGAAGATGGACTGAAGAGAAGACGATGTCGGCGGAAGAGGATTTCGGCGGAAGAGGATTTCGTCGAAAGATTGGTTGAGAACTACGGTTTTTTGATGTTTTGCATGTCCTTTTTTTTTTAATAGGGGGAAACTCAACCGCTATAGCTTGTGACGTGGATTACAGTTTGTGTGACATGGATTTTTGTTTTTTTGTTAATTTTTTTTTAGTTTTTAATTAAAATAAATTTTAAATCAAAAAAACTAACTAAGGGTGTTTATAGTCATTTCCTAAGGTGTACAAAGATTCTAGTTATTTTTGAAAGTTTCATTGTATTTTAGTTATTTCTGCTAAGTTTGATGGTATTTTAGCTATTTTTCCAAAAAAATATCTTAAAATTTGAAAAAGGAAGAGAGAAGAAGAGAAAAAGAAGGGAGAGGAATATAAAAATATATAGTGTGAGAGCTTATAAAAAAAAAAATTGAGATACTTATCTGGTAGCTGTTGTTATGTTATTAAATCAAATGATTTTTTTTAATTAAAATTAAAATTTTTATTTAGTACATTAAAAAAATATAATTATTTATAGCTGTATGTTCAGATACTATGATAAATATTTAGCGATAATATTGCTTTTTCCTTCAAATCGATTCTTCTGCTAGGACTTTTTCCTAGCTTTTAATGTTTCTTTCATCATCATTAGTGTATCCACAATCAAGTATTATCGAATATATAATTTAGTAACCTCAGTCACTCTTAGTTTCGTGCCGCGAGAGACCAAATGATCTAGATAATTGGATAAAATTTCGGATCTACTTCTGACCTCGTTTCCAGCTACCTCTGTTTTCTACGGTCGGCAAATACCAAGTCCGGTTTAGCTTCTGATCTACTTTGCAAGATTTTTTACTTTGTTTTATGAATACGCTTTAGCGATTCAATTGTAGTAAAACTTGCAATTGAATGACTAGTTGGTAACTTAAATGAATAGCTAATTACTTTTTACCGACTATATTAAGGAACCAATGACTAATAGGATTGTGCATGGAAATTCAGATGTGATCACGTAAGTGTGGAAATTTGCATGAGCCTCATGACAGTTGATAGAGTTGCAAAGATAGTTGCAAAGATCTAAGAAGCAATTCTGGAAACTCTCTCTTGTATTCACATGAGCGTCTACGCCTCTTATTTATACATTTTTCTCACGTCCCTTAACCTACTATGCTCAACCCGTCAAGAAACCCCCCCCCCCCCCCCCCNGAGTGTGTAGATGAAGAACACCTTACTTATTAAGAAAAAACTTTAAACTCTTTTTGTCCTAATGCTTAGGTAAACATATCTGCAGGTTGATAATGTGTAGAGACACATTGCGTGATATGCTCAAATTAATCATGAGTTATTCTCTTGAATTAAGAGATTAATGTAGTACTTAGGGGTCGAATTCTACAAAGACTCAAATTTTGCACAATAGATTATCGGGTTTTCAAATTAAGCTAAACGAGAATTATTGTAACTAAAGACAGAATGCAGTAAAATTGGTTTGTTAGATCAATAAGGAGAAAACGTCAAGTTCAGAGAATTCTTAGGAAATCAAGAATGCAAGTAAATCAGTTAATCAGGATTCTTTAATATTCTAAACCAGCTGTAGCTGCGAAAATTATCTATGTCTAAAACCTAGAAAACAAAATTTATTTGCGAGTTCTAAAGTGTAAACATGAAATAATCTTATGTTCAATTTATTCACAAAACCCTTAAATCAAATTCCTTTGCATATATATATTTTGCTCATATAGGATTTTTTCTAGCTAATTAATCAACTATCGTTTCGAGAATCAATCTATGATCAGTAATCTAATTTTACAGTTCAGATCAAACATTATTCATAACCTAGATGAAGAATTAGTGTTCAGAATCCTTAATTAACCAATCAACTTAGTAATCCATGAAATCCCTAATGAGAAACCCTAAATCTAACTAACAACCTACTTAGACATGGACAATGAAGTAATAAACATGATTGAATAGAATTGCATAAAAGGAATTGAAAAAGAAATAAAAGAGTTCTAAATCTTCTCTGAAAGAGCCTGAATTCTTCTCTCCAAAATTTCTCTCCCTAAAATACTTGATAGAATAAAAATAGTCTAAACAATGACTTTTAAAAACCTAGATATAATCTAAAATACGAAAATGACTTATGTTGTAAATAATGGAAATTTCTGGGGGCAACTTCTTTTTTTTTTTTCAAACTTGTAAAATATCCTCCAAAACTTGTGGTGCGTCCTGCACCAATCAACGCCAGTGAAGAGCATCGATCGAAGCATGGTTCAAATCTGCACTCCGAATTACTCTTTTCAGCTACTAAGTTTCAATTGCTTCCAAATGCTCCAATATCTCCAATTGAGCTCCAAACGTCCCTAAAACTGTAAAAGACTCTAAAAGACACCAAAAACACTAAAAGAAATATATATACAACTTATATCATGGTTAAAAAACATAAAAGCCATGATATATCATTGTGTCACAATGGTCCCTTTAACAACCTCATCTAGAATAAAATGATAGTCAATCTTGATATGTTTGGTTCTCTCATGAAACACTGGATTATAAATGATATGAAGCACCACTTGACTGTCACAAAACACAGTCATAGAACATGTAAGAAAAATACTAAAATCCGCTAACAGAGTTCTGATGCTTGATAGCTCTGCAGTCAGCATCCACATAGCCCGATAGTACAGTTACCAAGAGTGAAAAACAATAAGAAGTAACTGACCCAATAATTTGCCTGATGTATATGGATTGGAGTGCTTGTCCCCTTCGTCAGAATTTTTTTTTCTTTAACATAAACGCTTTTAAAAATATAAAAATATCCACTTTTTATAAGTATAGAAATTATGGAATTACATCTATTATCCTGTTGTGCAAGGCACATATATATACACAATTAGGAGTAATTACATGAGAAATATTAGAGGCTGTAATTAACGTGATTGCAGGGATTGTGAAAGACTAAATGCAGGGATTGTGCTGGACTCAATTACAGGGATTTGATCATGATATGAATGACTACAAATATTAATATTATTTCTTTAATATACCCCCTCAAGATGGAGGATCTTTTGTTACTCCAATCTTGCTGGAGAAATTGTGTAAAGAATCACTTGTGAGAGGTTTTATCAAAGCATCAGCCAGTTGGGCGTGTGTCGAGACATGGACAACACGAAGAGCACCAGATGAAATTGATTGCATATGATATGGTAATCTATGGCAATTTTTTCATCCTTGAATGGAAAATTGGATTTGCGCAAAGATAAGTTGCTGTTATGTTGTCACAATAAATAACTGGACTTTGAGTAAGTTGTAGTTCTAATTCATCAGTAAAGAGCATAACCATTTAACCTCAGATGCGGCATTTGCAACTGACCTATATTCTGCTTCAGTAGATAACCTTGCAACACTTTTCTGTTTCTTGGAAGACCAGGATAGTGGATGAGAACAAGATACACAATGTAACCGTATGTGGAGACATAAGAATCTTTGTCATAGGCCCAGTCCGCATCAAAATAAGCGTGAAGAGTTAGAGCATTTCCTTTGCTTAGAAAAAAATACCATGGCCTGAGGTATCTACCAAATATGGAAGGACTCGCATCACAGCATGCCAATGTTCCACTGTTGGGGGGGGGTGCATATATTGAGAAAGGCGATTTACAGAAAATGAGAGATCTGGTCTTGTGAACACTAAGTACTGGAGACTTCCTACAACACTCCAGTATTCTGTAGGATCTGATAGTCTCGTTCCAAAGTGAAGAGAGAGTTTAGGAGATACAGCCATTGAAGTAGTAACTGGTTTAGCCGAAAGCATATTTCTTCAAGCCAGTTGATTATGAATGTAATTTCTCTGGCTTATATTGAGAAAGTATAAGAGATCTGTATTAGAGTGAGGAGATGAGAAGGCCAAACCTAAGTGAAGGCCAAACCTAAGTGAAGGCCAAGCATCTCCATGTCAAAGAAGAGAAGTGTCAAAGCATAGTCAAGCCTCAAGAAGAAGTAACACACGGCCAAGACATCAAAAGAGTGATCAAATCGTGTGTACCTAAGAAGAGAAGGCTGTGGAGTCATGAAGTGTATTGCAAGGAATGAAGACTTGTAATACAAGTAATCTCAGACTTGTATAAGAGAAGGCACTGAAAGCGTAGTAAAGGAGAGCTTCATTCAAAGGAGGAGCCAGCATGAGAAGGCTGGCGACTTAAGCAAGCTGTGGGAGAAAGCAATGGACCACCTTGTTGTAATGGGCTGTCCGTACAGTCTCCCCATAATGGGCCATCCGTACAGACCCATTAAGAGTCCAACAAGTGTGTGTGAAGAAAAGTGTGACCCATTAAGAGCCCAATATGAAGAGCTGAGTGAATGGCCGCTAAATCAGTCTCTGAGGTCTCCATTTGAATTTGAATAATCCGCCAGCCAGAAGAAGAAACAAGCAAATGTCACATGCTGAAATAAGAGGAGAAAACCGTTCATGACCTGTCACTATCAACCTTGGGACACAAGCCTTTCTCTTCCTCCCCATTGAACACAATTCAAATCCGCCATTCTTACCTTCTCTTGTCTATAAATACCACCTGTATGCAATGTATTCTTACTTACGAAAAAATAATAGAAAAAGACAAGTTCTTATCATTTTGCATTGCTTAAACTTCTTTACTTCTACTTATTCAGTTTGTAGCAATGTAGAGAGTTCATGCTATACAGATTGGGGTTTGCTTAAGGCAACCTATTACTTGTCTAATTTCCACTCAAACTCTTTGGTATTTACTTAATTAAGCACTAGAGTACAGAGCTAATCCTTATTCTGATTACACAAACTATTCAAGTGTTGTTGTATTCAAACCGGATTCAGTCTCATACTATGTGCATTATTTATGTTGAAGTGAGTTCATGTTTAGTTCATGAAGAACACAATCACAAGTTGATTGTTGTTTCTCTTATAATGTGAGGCAATCCTCACTTAAACTAACATGGTATCAGAGCAGTTGCTCGTGGGATGAACTCATTTTCTTCTCTTCTCCTCTTTTAACCAATGATTCTCTCTTCTCTCTCTTTCTTATGTTAAGCTCTGTTGATAGACTGAAAGATGTCTTGTGTCCAGAGCATGAAAGAGAGATAGGTTCTTATTCTTGTTACAAAATGGTTTTAAGAAAAGGATTTCAAATTCTTAGGTTTCAAAATTGCTTTCATTTCAAAACCAGTTTTAAAGGCTGTTTATGTTTTCAAGTTGCAAACCTTTATGGGTTCTGTTTTTCAATCCATGAATTCTCCATTTATTCCCTCAAATAATGGTTTATGATAGTTGAAAGATTACTATCTTGAGGGAGGGAGAAAGATTGAAACATTCTCTTGAGAAACCTTCTTAAAATTTATTTATAAAATCTTTTGCAATGTGATTTCAAACTCTTTTATTCCTCTCCTCTTGTTTCTCTCAATAAGCTTGGACTGTTAAGTCTATAAAAATCTATGCTTGAGGGAGGGAGAGTGGTTAAAAGATGGTTTTGAGTTTGAAAACTCTTTAAAAGCTTTTCAGGGATTTTTTTCCTTTTACATCCAAAATTGTTTTTATTTCTCTTTAAAGGAGATTTGATTTTTGAAAAATATTTTAGATCATTTTCTGTCTTTGATTAATGTTTTCAAATATTCCAGAGTATTTTAAAAATTATTTTCAGTATTTTTTCTTGGTTATTACAAGTTTGAAAATATTTTGGAAATTAATTTCTCTTATGAAAAGATTTTTAAAAATTCTGGAAAGTATTTTAAAATTATTTTTGATAAGTTTTAATGAACTCTTGGCTTAGTAAAGCCATTTTAAAAGGTTTTAATTCCTTAGAAAATTGTTTTAAAATTACTTTGCAAGTTTTCTTTGAAAGGAAAAAAAAAAAATTTCAAACCATTTGTGAAAATGATTTCTTCTCTTGGCCTTTATGGCCTTTGAACCTGGTTGATGGACAGAGAATTTTGTTGCATTAACTCTTGTTCTTTTCTCCAGAAATTACCTTTGTGTGATTTAATCTCTTAATGAGTTATTGTTGTTGTTGAGGTTGCAGGAATCTCTTGAAAGAAGCTTACATTTGCATCCATTTGATGAAAACTTGTTGATCAACCATGAATGCCTTAGAGCTATGGTTTGATGCTTTTCGTCAGCCATGAATCCTTGCAGGCCATGGACTGATGCTTGCTTCCGCACCATACTCCCGCCATACTCACCATGCTCTTGATTACCCTTGGTTACATCTGACTCTCTCTTGATACTTTACTTCAGTTTAATCTTCAGAACTTTGTGTTGTTCTCTTTGATGTGTTTGTTACAATGCTTGCAGGAAACTCCTTTTGAAGGTGTTGTCCTTGCGGCTCTTTCTTATGTGGTGGGAAGTGAATGCCTCACCAGTATTGATACTTAACCATGATAGATGCTTGTGAATGATGGTCTGGTTCTCGTGCTGATCAGCCTTATGGCTTGATGATTACTTCCGCTTATACTCTATCATCCACTAATCTCCATCATAATTTGGTTACTTCTAAAACTCTCTTACTTGCTTATACTCTCCCAATCTTGAATGTCATTCTCATTTCTCTCTGATTGCATTGCCTTAATGGCTTAATCTCTCTAATTTTGCAATGATCATTTATTATCATGCTTAATGCATTCTTGATTTCTTCTTTGGCACCTTTGGAACTTCCACAAGCGTGAGTGTGCCCTAACTAGGAAGTTCCACCACTGATTTTGTCTTTGATGTTCTAAGTTCACAGATTCAAATGATTGATATGATGATAGTCTCATTGAGACATGAAGTTAAATGTGTGGGGACTGAACATATCTAAAGTTAGAACCGATTGCCCCAGCTTGAAGAACCTGGCGTGAAGAGTCTGGTGGAAAGCGATGGATCAGCTTGACAGAAGGAGTCTATTGCCTGGAGGTGCAAGCACATACTGAAGTTAGAACCAATGGAGACCTTTTGGGTGGAAGTTCATGGATCGGCTCAGATGTGACTGGTTCTCTCCCTCGTTTGTTGGTTGTAATCAACCTTTCTCTTTCAAATGATTTCGAGTTGTGGTAAACCATTCTCTTTCCAATGGTTTCGAGTCCTAGTAAACCACTGATTCTGTGGCGGTCCCAAATGAAGATGGACCGCATCCACTTAGCTCATTCAGATCATCCAAAGATCAGTTCAGATCATGGACCATTCCATTGATCCTAGGCGGTGCTCACATCAACTAAAAACCGCATTCAGTCCATCAAAAAGGATATCAGTTCAGACAGTCCATTACAAAGGACATCAACTCAATCAGTCCATTACAATGACCAGTTCAGTCAAGATAATGGCTCATGCCATTGTTTATTGTTGGCGGATCAAGACAAGTTCCAACCGCGGCTGTCATTGTCCACTCAAAGGACAAGTCATAAGCCAATCTTCAATAAAAGGCTGTCTCTAAACTCTACTCTCATTCCATTATGTTTTACATTGCCTTAGAACCCCGTTTGCTAGATATTGCTATCTATGAATTCCTAATTATTGCTTTAGGTCTTTGATATTCCTCATTTGGTAAGTTAAGTTTCTCTTTGATATTCCTTATGGCAAAACTTAATCTCTTCTTCTTTATCACTTGTTCAAGGGTAAAAGAGACCATAAGAGCCTCAAAGAGACCAATGAGAGCCTCAAAGAAGTACAAGTTGACAAGGAAAGGATTCACATCAAGTCATGAAGGACTAAGGAAAGAGAAGGGGAGCCGGTTCAAGTTCAGTTCATACCAAGGCCATTGCTATCCTTAATGCACCACAATGATATACTCCTTTTCCCTCATCATAGTTTTGTCCCAAGTGGTTTTCCATTGTGAGGTTTTTAATGAGGTAGTCATTTGTGTGTTGCAAGCTTGGCCTTCGGTCCATAAACCCTGATGTGTCCCAGCAGTCCAAGCTTGAGGGAGGATATTAGAGTGAGGAGATGAGAAGGCCAAACCTAAGTGAAGGCCAAAACTAAGTGAAGGCCAAGCATCTCCATGTCAAAGAAGAAAAGTGTCAAAGCATAGTCAAGCCTCAAGAGAAGTAACAGACGGCCAAGACATCAAAAGAGTGATCAAACCGTCTGTACCTAAGAGGAGAAGGCTGTGGAGTCATGAAGTGTGTTGCATGGAATGAAGATTTGGAATACAAGTAATCTCAGACTTGTATAAGAGAAGGCACTGAAAGCTCAGTAAAGGAGAGCTTCATTCAAAGGAGGAGCCAGCATGAGAAGGCCGGCGACTTAAGCAAGCTGTGGGAGAAAGCAATGGACCACCTTGTTGTAATGGGCTGTCCGTACAGTCTCCCCATAATGGGCCATCCGTACAGAACCATTAAGAGTCCAACAAGTGTGTGTGAAGGAAAGTGTGACCCATTCAGAGCCCAATATGAAGAGCTGAGTGAATGGCCGCTAAATTAGTCTCTGAGGTCTCCATTTGAATTTGAATAATCCGCCATCCAGAGGAAGAAACAAGCAAATGTCACATGCTGAAATAAGAGGAGAAAACCGTTCATGACCTGTCACTATCAACCTTGGGACACAAGCCTTTCTCTTCCTCCCCATTGAACACAATTCAAATCTGCCATTCTTATATTCTCTTGTCTATAAATACCACCTGTATGCAATGTATTCTTACTTATGAAAAACTAATAGAAAAAGACAAGTTCTTATCATTTTGCATTGCTTAAACTTCTTTACTTCTACTTATTCAGTTTGTAGCAATGTAGAGAGTTCATGTTATACAGATTGGGGTTTGCTTAAGGCAACCTATTACTTGTCTAATTTCCACTCAAACTCTTCGGTATTTACTTAATTAAGCACTAGAGTACAGACCTAATCCTTATTCTGACTACACAAACTATTCAAGTGTTGTTGTATTCAAACCGGATTCAGTCTCATACTACGTGCATTATTTATGTTGAAGTGAGTTCATGTTTAGTTCATGAAGAATACAATCACAAGTTGATTGTTGTTTCTCTTATAATGTGAGGCAATCCTCACTTAAACTAACAATCTGGTCTTGTGAACACTAAGTACTGGAGATTTCCTACAACACTCAAGTATTCTGTGGGATCTGATAGTCTCGTTCCAGAGTGAAGAGAGAGTTTAGGAGATACAGCCATTGGAGTAGTAACTGGTTTAGCCGAAAGCATATTTTTTCGAGCCAGTTGATTATGAATGTACTTTCTCTGGCTTAAATGGAGACATGAAGAAACTCGCTTAGCTTTGATTCCAAGGAAATAATGCAGAGCTTCATTATCTTTGACCGAGAACCTCATGGCTACAGCATCAAAAATATGTTGAAGAAGATGATTATTGTTTCCTGTGACCAGTATATCATTAACATATACCAGCATATAAACTATGGACTTCCCTTTCTTTAAAATAAATAGAGATGTATCTGAAACATAATTACAAAAACTAGCTGAAGAAGATAGTTCCATAATCCAATGTACCAGGCACGCAGTGCTTGTTTTAGTCCATCAATTTCTTTCCGGAGTCGACAAACATAGTATGGTCTATCATTATCAACAAATCCATGTAAACTTCATCTGTAAGAGTACCCTACAGAAAAGCATTGTTAACATCTAATTGACAAACCGGCCAAGAGCGATTAACTGCAACACCTAATACAAGAAGAATGGTTGTAGATTTGATGACTAGACTGAATGTTTCGACATAGTCCAATCCAGGCTTCTCATTATATCTTTTTGCAACCAGACAAACTTTATATCGGTTGAGTGACTCATCAGGATTATATTTCTTTGTGAAGATTTATCTACACCCCACAATTGTAACTGTTGGTGGAGGAGGAGGAACAAGAACCCAACTATGTTTTCCAATTTGTGCCTTCTATTCAGAACCCAATGCGTTTTGCCACTTATCATATTTAAGTGCTTGTGTAACTGTTCGTGGTTTAATGTCAGCAGTGGTGGTAGTGAGAAGATATTTTACGTTTGGTTTGGTGATTCTGGATATGGCTCTAGTAAACATAGGATGGTTATTTGTGGTGTTTACACGGTTTGAAAGCTCAAGTGTCGGGGATGGCAGAGTTGATGAATTTGATCGTGTTTGATAGGATTTTCAGGCGGTGAAATTGTGTATAATGATTCGGATTGTATTTGGTGTGTGGGATTTTTATTTGTTTGATCCAATCAGGCTGGGTTTGAAATTTGATTGTAGTGGGCTGTATTTAGGGTTGCTGGACTGTGGGTTACGGCCGATTTATAATTGGAGCAGTGGGCTCAGATAAGAGAGAAACAGAATGAGAGATAAAGTTTTGAGGAGATACCTGAGACACGGCAGATGTGGTTGGCTGCACTGGAGGAGTTGGTGGTGTGGTTGGGTGAGGATCAGTGCATGAGGAAGCCATCGGGAGAGCAGTTGATGTGGTTGGAAGAGTTGTATGAGGCGGCCAATTTGTAACATTATTGAAGATTGTATATGCTTCCATTGTTCTGGATGATTTGTTGACAGCAAAGGGTTCATCAAATTGATCATGGCGTGAAGTATAAATACGACATGTCGGAAGGTGAAGAGAATAATATGCATTTTGGCTGGGGGATTAACCCACAAACACACACTGAAGAGACCTGTCATCAAGCTTGTGTCGATTGTAAAGCCTCAACCAAGGGTAACACGCACAACCAAAAACCCGGAGCTTCTCATAGTTTGACAGCAAATAGTTTTTGAAAGGAGATTGTAGATCAAAAACCGGTGTGCGCAACTGATTGATGAGGTAGACATCAATAACCCGTTTCTATGATATGACGATGCTTCCTTTCTGAGATCCCGTTGTGCTTGGGAGTATGTGGTGGTGATGTTATGTGAGATATCCCATTGGAGGATAAATATGCATGTAATGCTATAAATTCTCTTCCGGGAATAAGGTATTAATTCTCTAATCAAAATAATTTTCCACCAGATTTTTTAAAGTTATTAATATATTTTTGACTTGAGATTTTTTGTTTTAAAGCATATAGTCATGTATAATAGATGTAATGATCAACAAAAAAGAGGTAGTATTTGTAATGATCATGAGATAGTATTGGTGAACTCCAAACATCTGAATATAGATATTCTAGAGGTCTAGAGAACACAATAGTAGATTGTGAAAAGAGAAATTTATGAGTTTTATTGATCAAGCAGTCCAAGTAAGACAATAGCTTGTGGCTTTTATTTGAAATTGGAAGAGAATAACGAGAAATTGTGCTGTTTAAAATTGAGGCAGACGGGTGACCTAAGCAGGCATGCCAAGAGGAGAGATCAGTAGCATTGGAGCCTGGTGATGCAATCATAGCTGTGGCCTGAGATCCAGCACAAGGCCACTTATATCACTCATTCTTAGTTCTCCCATGGAGTAACAATACCCCCATACTAAGATCTTTCACCTGAACGGAAACAGGAAAAAATTCTACCAAAACATGATTACTATTGCATAATCGATATACCGAGATAAGATTCTTGTGTATATCCAATACATATAAGACTCTATTTAATTGTAAAGCATGAGAGTTTGTAGAGAAAGCTGTGGTACCAACTTGCATTATTGGGATACTATATCCATCACCAGTGACCACATTGTCGCCACCTTGGTAAGGCTGATGTAAAGACAAATTATTGAGATCGGAAGTGATATGATGTGTGGCACCACTGTCAAAGATAAAATTGTTACCGAAATAAGGAGAACCAATTGAAAGATTCGCCCTTGGTTGCCATGGTGTGAAAGGACTCTGCTGATGATTTGGCGATATTTGAAACATCTATAGCTGAGAACACCTTTTGACACTATGCCCCTGAAACCCACAAATTTGGTATCAACCAAGATACGGTCGTGGACCATGAGAATCAGGTCTGGTTTCTTGCTGCAACGGTTACCAGTTTTGCCTGTAAAAAATGATTGCCAACGATTGTTGTTGTTCTTGTTGTTGTTGCTCTTGTATTGATTCTGGTTTCGATAATTGTTCAGCATTGTTGTTGAACATTATTAACAGTGATGGGAGCAAGAGCCAGAGTAACATCAGCGGAGAGGAGTTTGGCTTTCTGGTTAAGGAGGCGCTCATGAAGTTCTGTTATTATTGGTGGGTTATCTCTGCCTTCAATTTAATCGATAACGGTTTTGTAATCATCATAGAGCCCCTCAAGGTTCTGATTAATTTGATCTTCATGCTCAAATGGTTTTCCAAAGATAGCAAGTTGATCAATGCGTGTCATGATACTTTGAAGATAAACATCAATTATTTTGTTTTCTTTCCGCCGTTGTTTGAGTTGAGTATTCAATTGTTTGATGTGACCCCTACTTGGCTTGGTGTAGGTATGAGCTATTGTGGTCTAAACCTTAGAGGAAGTTGTAGTACGAGATACAAGCGGTTGGAGAGAGAGTGAGATGGCACCAATAAGAGAACTAAAATTTAACTTATCTTGTCGTTTCAAAAATGTGAATGCAGGATTCACGGAGGTCTCATCACCATTGGTGATTGTAGTAAGAGGAATCAAAATAAATCCGTCAAGATGGCCAGCAAGGTCATATCATAAGCAGGACATGAACTTGAAGCTTCCACATGGAGTAATTGATAGCTGTAAGTTTTGAGACACTCGACCTGTTTCTCATGAGAAGAGTTTGGTTCGATAAGAAATGTAGTGTCGAAAAACAACATGATTTTTGGATTTGATATGCACAAGAAATAAAAGAAAAATGACAAGTTTAGATATTTATCTATCTATATTATTTCCAAGGTACATTTTTAAAAATACTTCAAAAAACCTTTTATTTACAATAATGCCATTATTTTTGTTTGGCAATAGATTTTTTGTAATCTTTGCATTTTCTTCCAATATTTATTTTTTCTTAACAACCAAAATTTAAGAAAAATTCTAGGATTTTTATTCCAAAATTCTAAGATATTAGTTTTCAAAACTGTAGACCAATTAAAAAAAAAGAATGAATACCTTATATTTTCAAAATTATTCAAAACTAGCCTTGCATAAACGTGGATTTATTATTAGATTTTAAAATGTGTAAGAGTTTTGTATAATCAAACAATGTGTAAGGTTTTTGTATACTTCATATATTTATTTACCATGAAAAAATGAATCTCAACGGTTTTCTATGATAATATTTTTAAATCCAATAGTATTATTTTAAATTCAGTTTTAATAATGTAATTTTTTAAAAATAAATTTTTTTTTAAGCAAACACGGGTTAAGAAACTTAATCCCGCAAGAAGAGTAGGTAAATCCTGGTACTAATATTATTTCCAAGGTACATTTTTAATATATTTCAAAAAACCTTTTATTTACAATCATGTCATTATTTTTGTCTGGCAACAGATTTTATAATAATCTTCGCATTTTCTTCTAATATTTATTATTTTCTAACTATCAAAATTTAGGAAATATTTTAGAATTTTATTTTCCAAAACTGTAGACCAATTAAAAAAAAAATGACAAAATGAATGAGTACCTTATATTTTTTTAATTATATTATTATTATATAATATTTATAAAAACATTTAGAAATACAATATAAAATATGAGAGTAATTGTTTTTTAAATATCATAGTAAATTTTATATAATCCAAATATCGTTATTTTCTCATTATATTATATAAACCTATTAAGGTATAAATTTGACAAATAATATAATTTTTAAAATTCCAAAACTATCCGACCAAAACAAAATATGAATCATAAATAATATAATATTTCTAGTTCAAAATTTTTTTTTACAGATTTAAATTAATAAATATTTTATTAATAGAAATGAAATTATTTAGAAAGTATTTAACCAATTACATTAAAGATTTTCTGTTTTGGAAATAAACATTAATAAATTTCCATAAATCCAATTAAATGTTTATTCATTTATTGTAATAGATATGATTATATTTATAGAAAGTAACTAATAAAAAAATAAGAAATAAATATCTAAAATACTTTCTTTAAAAATAAGGAATAAATATTTTTTTCCGCTTATCATCACCTAAATTATTTTACGATTTTTTCATTTTTTTTTCAAATTCATTTTTAATAAAGAATAATTCATATAATAAATCTTAACAATATATTTAACGGTTAGTGACTGAAACTGGCCCTTATTTTGAGTAAAATAGAATTCTATGCCATTTTTTTTCATCTCTCCAACAAATGCCACATTGTACCCATCAACTCCTTTTACTTTGTAAATAATAACGTAAATGCGATTATCCCAGATTTATTTGAATTTTTGGTGAAAATGAAAATGACTCTTATATCCTCGTCTTCATCATTTATTCACGATATTGCCACTATCATAAATTTGTCAACCACCATCAACAACCAAATTTGAAGCTCTGAATGCTTGTAACACTGAAATTTGAGCTATAAAATCACGACTATTGCTCCCACAATGTTATTCTCTTCAATCTCTTATCCATTTTCATCCATACAATTCCATATATTTTATTTTGAAAATGTAAAAAGCATCCATATCGTCATATGTGGTGAATTTTCCATCAATACAGACTGGACTTCTTCGTTCGCGATTATAGTCCACGTTCTCCGTGCTTGGCGAAGCTAAAAAATCAGTGTAAATGTAAATATTAAGTTGATTCATAGATTTCATATATGTTTCGCGACAGTAGACTTCAGAAGAATTGTATACTATAGGTCAAGTATACTATAGGTCACTTTTGCATTTCAAAATTGTATGAGACTTCATGACGTAGACTTCAGGTGAAGTCTACCATGTTTCATGTGAAAACAAAAAAAAACATGGCGGAGACTTCATGTGCAGTCAGCTTACTTTAGTTTTGCATTTGACCACGACGAAGATTTTTTAGAAGTCTACGCGTCGAGTTAAATATTGACATAATCTTGACTTTTTTAGTAAACTGCGAAAGATGTCTACGGAGGATATTTTTGCATTTGACTTCGGGTTAAAATTTTGACCGAAAAAATAATTTAACCAGTAGATTTCATGTGAGTAGACTTCGGCTGAAGTCTACATTTATTTTTACTGGTCAACGCAAAGCTCACCACAGTAGACTTCATGAGAAGTCTACTGCCACAGTAAACTTCACGTGGAGTCTACTATATAACAGTCAAAGTTGGTCAAATGAAAAACTAGACCAATAGAAGTCTACTTGAGCTAGTTGACTTCATGAAGAAGTCTGTTAAATTAGTTGACTTCCACATAAATCTACTATAGAAGTCTACTATATAACTCTCCTATGCAAGCCTACTTAACAATTTACTACAAGTTAACAATCGAAGTAGTCAACAATCGAAGTCTCCAGACGGTGATTGTTTTGAATTATACTTTCAAAATCTATATTTCCGAAAGAGGAGTTAATGAGCAGAAGAAAGGAAATTACTAGCGAATACAGCTACCGGTAGTAAAAGTGCAGACGAGATCTACAATCACCGGCGCGAAACAGCAGACATGACCGCTGAACCATACATCAAAACCATAAACTGATTAGAGGTCGAAATAGATAGATAAATAGAACGAAGAGGGCTTGAATATCGGAGATGTAGACATAATAGATTACCTGCGAGTAACAGTATCGGAGATGTAGAAATATGGCAGCGGCGAGTAACAGTATCAGAGCTGTAGAAATATGGCGGCGTCGAAAGAGAAGCTACGATTATGGTGAAATCGAGAGAAAATTTCGGTTTTTTTTTTTTAACCCGCACAATAAATGTAAAAGTGTCAAATATAGTTTCTTTTACCAAAATTATCTCGGTTTACTTATCAGAAATTCAATTGTTTCAATTGGTTCAATTGTTCAATTGTTCTATTCCTGTTAGGGTTACAAAATAAACCGATATCAAATCCATTTTTAATAATTTCCCGCCTATTTAGTTATTCCGGTTCCCGCCTATAGTCAATTAGGGTTAATATGAATTTCAGACTTAGGTGAAGTCTACTAAGTGTCCAACTTTTTAATAAATTCCCGCCTATTTACCTATACCGGTTCCCGCCTATAGTGAATTAGGGTTATTTTGAATTTCAGACTTCAGGTGAAGTCTACTAAGTATTCAACTTTTTAATAAATTTTTGACTATTTAGCTATACAGGTTCCGCCTATAGTCTGTTAGGGTTAATTTGAATTTCAGACTTCAGGTGAAGTCTACTAAATCTTCATACATTTTTATTAAATTCCCGCCTATTTAGCTTTTCCGGTTCCCGCCAAATGCAAATAGGGATAATTTGAATTTCAGACTTCAAGTGAAGTCTACTCATTCTTCCTATTTTATTTCAGTATAAAGTCAAGTAAATTTAGGTTAGAATTAACAATATTAACTAATCATATGTTACGAAATAATAATACTAATGATCTGATTATATCATCATTATTATACATGATCATTAATTATACATATTAATTAAAGAGTCATTAACTATACATATTAATCGCATTATAAACTACGATTTCCTCATGCAAAGACTAACACAAAAAATAAACCCTATGAGGATGAGGCCTACAAGAAATGCACCGCGGACAATCACTTTCTTCAGCTCGACATCTCCGGATCGCTTCGCCTGAATGAGCTTCTTTAGTTGGGAAATCTCTGCCTAAACCCGAGATATATCATCACTATTTTCACAGACAGCCACCTGGTTTTCAATGGAACTTCTTAGATCTTGGAATTCCTCCATCATAGCCTCGTCCTACCACTTGAATATGTGCTGTCTACCGTCCTATATAAACACATTACACATTACACAATGTACCATCATTTAAATCAAAAACAAAGAACACGGGCCGGTCTCTTACCTTGTAGTTCGTGCATTCAAAGTCGATACTTTCATAACAGGCACCAAACCGCATACACATCGGTGAGGAATTCATTTTTTTCCTACTTCAGGATATGGACTATATGGACCGGAGCTCACTTTTGGTATTCCATCACTCCACAAACACCTCGAACTACTCGACGGTTGACTGTAACTGTACTGCCCCATCCCTGTGTACACATAACAAGAAGAATGTGAGAAGAGACGAAGAGCTAAACAAAAGACAGATACAAAGAAGATGACCGAAAATGCAGAAGAAAACCGAAAATTACCGGGTCTTTAGATAGATAACGATGTTTTTAGATAGAGACCGGCGTTTTTAGAAAGAGAGAGCTCTGTAGTAATTCTGTAAAATTAGGGTTACCTTCAAGGTTATATACATGTGTACATAATCCGATTAGGCTAATTAATTGGTTCTTATTTATGGTTTGGTTTGTTATTAGACTTTCAAACGAAGTTAATTTATAGAAGTCTACTATTATAAACCCTAAATTTCATAATTTACCCTAATAGACTTTTACAGATCTTAATCTGCATATATCTGTGTAATTTCAATTTATATTGATGTTAATATCCATGGTTTTATCAATTAAACCAAAAAAGTTTACAAATTATTTTTTTCCTATTTTCTAATTAAAATTTTTGATATTATTATGTAGTAGACTTCGTTTGGTGTCTACTACATAATAGTCAAACGAAGTTAACCAAGAAGACGTCGTTTGAAGTCTACTACCATAAACCCTAAAGTTCATATATTATCCTAATTGACATTTGCAGGTCTTAATCTGCATATTTCTGTGTAGTTTCAATTTATATAGATGAAAATATCTATGATTTTATTAATGAAACCAAAAAAGTTTATAAATTAATTTTTATTTATTTTATAATTAATATTTAAGATGGAATTAGAGAGTACACTTCTTTTGGTGTCTACTAGGTAGACGTCAAACGAACTTAACCAAGAAGGCTTCGTTAGGAGACTTCACAGGGTTATCGCTGTCATTTCCGATTTTGTTTTTTATTTGTTTGCAAGGGTGTCAACTGCAATTTCTATTCTATTATGGTCTACTTTTGCTTATTGTTTAATATGGAGTCTATGTTTTGAATTTACCTCAAAAAATGGGTGAAAACTAGCAAAATCTTCTAAATTTAAACAGTTATCGATATACAATTTAATTAATAAAATTTTATATTAATGAAAAAATTTTATTAGAAGATTTTTAATTCAAATCATTTAGATTTTTTCGAAATAAAAATATTTGACTGAAAGATTTTCAGCTTAATTTTAAAATTTTCAGAACAAACTAAAAAAATATTATATAATCAACAAATGTTTCTTACTATATATATGATTATATCATTTCATTAAAAAAACATTTAAATTATATTAATAGTTTTTTATCTAAAATGCGTTATATTTTATTAGTAACTTTTATTCAAAAAGTTTGATATTAAATTGAAAAAACTATATAAAATTTTGCATTGCACATTACATGAATTTATTCTTAGATTTTAAAATGTATAAGAGTTTCTTATAATCAAACAATGTATAAGGATTTTGTATTTATCATATATTTGTTTATCATGAGAAAATGAATGTAAACGGTTCTCTTTCATAATATTTTTAAATCCAATAATATTATTTTAAAATTAATTTTAATAATATAAATTTTATAATATTTTTAAAAATTGTTATTCTATACAAATACGGGTTAAAAACTTAACACCGCACGAAAAGTGAATAAAATCTTAATATATATACAAGTTTTGATCCAATTAGAAACAATTGCAAATAAACACAAGTGATATGTAAATTTTATATAGTTTAACTATTCTGTTTATGGTCTAGTGATAAAAAAAAAAGGTAGTACATTCGGCGGCCACTTGGTTTCTGAACATTGGCCACGGCAGCAATTTAACATTTGATGCGATGTGAGCTTTCATGATCAGAAGGACCATTATTATCGGACAGTTTGTATAGATTATTTAGATTCATCGGACTTGGACATCTAAAATAAATTATATAATTGATAAAAATGAAAAAAGTATCAATCTTTATTTCTCAAATGTCCTAAAGTTCCTTTTAACCACTTTCTAAAAATTTGCAAAACTTCCTCAAATCTCATACCCCTTTAATTTTTTTTTTAGTACAGTTTTAGTATATATTCAAATCCTTTTAAATTCCTTGATCCATCCTCTAAAGGAAAATAGTGACATATTGTTTATAACAACAAAAAATTGGCGGGAAAAGGAAAATTAGCAATATTAACTATTGATATGGGCTGGGTCTTACTGTATAAAGGTTTGGAGTTGTTGCAGGATCCAAAGGTATACGTCGCTCATTTCATTCGGACCTATTTGGTTACGTAACTCGCCAATCGCCATCGTGAAGACATCTCAGGACAAAAGGACTTCATCCGAGTTATTTGCTTTCCTAAATCGAGAAGAGATTACAATGTTTTCTTAGCGCAGCCTCAAAACGCATTAGGACAGCTTGGAGGTACAGATTGGCTTCGAGTAATTAAGCCTATCACTTGGAGAAGAAGTTATCGACCGAAGAAAAGAAAACTGGTGATGACAATACATCTAGTTGGATTAGCAGCTTGATCAAGTATTAACTTTGTATTGTGTCAGTGTGACTACTTGCTTTTATTGCCAAGTCTTTGCTCTCAGCAGCATAAAATCTCATTAACATCTTGTTAACATGTTAAGCATAATAATCTATTTGGAATATACAATAATTAGAAGGATTAAGACAGAAGCTGAGTCCCATTCTCTGAAAATAAAACAGAGAAGTCTTCACAGCAAGTGTAGAGATGTACAAAGGTCTGGAGAGACAAAAGTAATAAAAAATAAGAAAACAAAACAACTGTTGTTGATATTAGTTGATTGATTGTTACAAGAAAATTAACAAATACAAGAAAGAAACGAAATAGAAAATGTTTGTTGATTTAGAGGTTTCACAAAGGAAAGGCTTGTTCCAGTCTAAAAGGTTCATCGTCACTTTTCATTATGACTCTCGCGACCAATAGAATCTTCAGTACTTTTTCGGCTATTTTTTATTGTTACTTTTTCTGTCTTTCTTTTACCAAGTGGAGACTACTTAGTGGAACATTCATAATGAAAATTAATTATTTTAAATTTTGGAAATATCTCATCTTGCTGGGCAATTTGTCTTCGCAAGAGACTTGTTAAGTCAATCTTTCATTTGACACAGAGGAAGAAAAAAATAAAGAAAGAACGAGAACAATATATAAGATATATGGATTCTTGTCGTCAAAGGAGGCGGATGATATGGAGCTTGTGTTTAGTATTATCTCTTTCCAACTCAATATTTGTTTTTGTTTCTTCTGCTAAGCATGTATGTCGTCAAGACCAAAAAGATGCTCTTTGGGAGTTCAAGAACGAGTTCTACGTCGAAGGGTTACACTTTGATGGGACGCCGGTTGATAAGAAGACAGAGAGGTGGATGAGCAACACTGATTGTTGTTCTTGGGATGGTATCTCTTGTGATCGGAAGACAGGTAAAGTCGTTGAGTTAGACCTTATGGACAGTTTTCTCAATGGCCCTTTGAGATCTAATAGTAGCCTGTTTAGACTACAATATCTTCAGAGTCTGAATCTTGGCTCCAATAATCTTTCAGGTATTCTCCCAGATTCCATCCGTAACCTCAAATATTTGAGGGTTTTAAGTCTTAGTGGTTGCAATTTCTTTGGACAGATCTCTTCTTCACTAGGAAATCTTTCGTATCTTACTATTCTAGATCTTTCTCGTAATGATTTCATCGGTAGTTTACCGGATTCTATAGGAAACCTGAACCAATTAACAGACTTGTATCTATCAATGAACAAGCTCAGTGGGAACTTTCCGCTTATGCTACTCAATTTGAGCGAGCTCACTCAGGTCGACCTTGGTTCTAACCAGTTCGAAGGTATGCTCCCATCTAACATGAGTAGCCTCTCCAAACTGGTGTATTTTGATATAAATGAGAATTTCTTTTATGGATCTATTCCGTCATCTCTCTTCATGGTACCTTCATTGATCCAACTTTACCTGGGAAGAAACAGCTTCACCGGTCCTCTTGATATTGGGAATGTCTCTTCACCATCTACACTTGGATTTTTATCCCTTGGAGAAAACAATTTCAATGGGCCAATCCCGAGATTAATATCAACACTAGAAGGGCTCTGGTATCTTGACCTTGCCTTATGGAACACAGAGAGGGGAAAGGTGGATTTCAGCATTTTCTTGCATCTCAAGTCACTTACGTTTCTTGACCTCTCTTATATTAATACAAGAAGCAAGGTTGACTTGAGTCTTTTCTCACCTCTCATGTCCCTTGGTTATCTAGATCTTTCAGGGATTAATTTGAAGATCAGTCCAACGCTCCACCTTCTCTCGCCCATAGAAATCTTGACTCTATCATCTTGTAATATAGTTGAGTTTCCCGAATTTCTAAAAAATAAAACGAGTTTGTCTTATTTGGACATTTCTGCCAATCATATTGGAGGCCAAGTACCAGAGTGGTTGTGGAGACTGCCAGTGCTGCAGTATGTAAACATTTCTCAGAATTCCTTCAGTGGTTTTGAAGGATCAGCCAATGTTATTCAAAGAAGTGAAATACTACTGCTTGATATAAGCTCAAACCGATTCCAAGATCCAATTCCTTTGTTACCAATATCTACAAAGTTCTTTCTAGGCTCCAATAATCGGTTTTCGGGAGAGATTCCTAGAACGTTATGCAAGTTGGTTTCTCTTGATACACTTGTGCTATCCGATAACAAGTTCAACGGTTCTATTCCACGGTGCTTTCAGAATTTCAATACTAAGCTTTCAGTCTTGCATCTTCGAAATAACAGCCTCTCTGGTATATTTCCAGAGGAATCTATCAGTGATCACTTGAAATCATTTGATATTGGTGGTAACCGCTTATCAGGAGTACTTCCCAAGTCTCTGATCAACTGCACTAAACTTGAGTTTCTGAACGTGGAAGACAACCTAATCAATGACACGTTTCCATTCTGGTTGAGATTTCTTACCAATCTAGAGATTCTTGTCCTACGTTCTAACAAGTTCTATGGTCCAATATCATCTATTGGAGATTCTTTGAGTTTCCCCAAACTGAGAATCTTTGACATTTCGAAAAATCGTTTCACTGGAGTTTTGCCATCAGATTACTTTGCAGGTTGGAGAGCAATGTCATCAGTCGTAGACATTGTAGATATTATGCCGAGTAGGTTTGAGGGACGTGACTCTGGAAACTTATATAACTCAGTGTCTATGACGGCAAAAGGATTGGTGATGGAGCTGGTTGGTAGTGGTTTCACAATCTACAAGACCATTGATCTCTCAGGGAATAGACTCGAAGGAGATATTCCAGAATCCTTTAGTTTACTGAAAGAACTGATAGTTCTCAACATGTCAAACAACGCTCTCACAGGCGACATTCCACCATCTTTGGCGAACTTGACCAATCTCCAATCATTGGATCTATCTCAAAACCGTTTGTCTGGACAAATCCCACCAGAACTCGGGAAACTCACGTTTCTAGCACGGATGAACTTCTCTTACAACATACTTGAAGGTCCGATTCCACAGGGCACTCAGATTCAAAGCCAGAATAGTTCTTCTTTTGCAGAGAATCCCGGGCTCTGCGGTGTTCCTCTCCCAAAAACCTGCGGTGAAAGTGAAGGAGAAGAAGAAGCAATGAAGCAAGAGGAAGATGAAGAAGAGGAAGAAGTGTTGAGCTGGATTGCAGCTGCTATAGGCTATGTGCCAGGTGTTGTGTGTGGACTCACCATTGGCCATATTCTGTCTTCATATAAAAGTGACTGGTTCATGAAGATCTTTAACTGTTTTTCTTAATTAAGCGTCACTTCTTATGAAAATGGTTTCTCCTTGCAATAATAAAAACAAGAAACTTTTGTAACACCTTTCTCAACATTTGTTTTCCAACAAAACATCAATTGCCTGATGATATCCACATGTGTATGATATTCTCCATGTGGTCATTTTTACTTTTTTTTCTTTCTACGCTTTACATTGCATTAAATAGATCTTGAAAGGAAACTTGTCTTGAAAGTGCCAACAATAAGATCTGTCTGGTCATCTGTAAATGACAGCTTGAATTGCTTGAGACTTGGCTTACGAATGTAAGAGAGTATGTTATTTTTTTTGTTTTATATGTTATGTGATAGTATATGTTGGGAGTTGCTCGTTGATGGGTTCTTTTACTGTACGGTTTCATCTTTTTCTTGAGCCATATCTTAGTTATATTAGTAGTTTGACTAGTGGTAACGGAAGATATGTGTATTATCTAGGCGAACACCGTCTCAGGGTATGTTTTCACACTGTTGCTTCTCTTAATAAATCTTCAGATTACTTTTTTTTTCGTTAACACCAGAATGGTCCGTCTGATATGGATTCTGAAATCATGATTATTATGTCTTGTTAAATGGATGGTTACTTGTTGTGTCAGCCTCAAAAGGAAGTCCTCGTAAAAGAGCTAAAAGGTAGATAGATATATACATCAAGATATTAGAAGAAACTTGTGTTAAAAGTCAACAAAGAGCTCTCTGATTGGGACTTGGGTTATAAATGTAACAGAGGAGGTTTTGTTTGTAATAAAAGAAAATTTAAGGCTTTAAATCGAATAACAACAGAACTTTAGGAGGGGCTACACGAAATTATGATAAGATAATTTAGGAGGGCCTGAACTCGTCACAAGGGGAAAGCTGGAGAGAGAGAGAGAAATGGAGAACGCTATGTCTCCGTCGCTCGTTTTACAGTACAAGAAAGAAAAAATCAAACATATTTGTAGTGAGACGAAGAAGCTGTTATGGAGCTTGTGTTTAATCTTCTCCCTTTCAATCTGAAAACATGTTTTTGCGTCTTCTGCTCGTCACTTGTGCCGTCCAGACCAAAAGGATGCTTTATGGGAGTTCAAGAGTGAGTTCTATGTCCAACAATCCCCTGATAATGGGATTACTAGTGATGAGAAGACAGAGAGGTGGAGGAACAATACTGACTACTGTCCTTGGGATCCTAAGACGGGCAAGATGGTTGAGTTAGACTTGGGGAAGTGTAATCTCAATGGCTATTTGAGATTTAACAGTAGCCTGTTCAGACTATAACATCTTCAGAGTTTGGTTCTTGATAACAATAATATTTTTGATACTCTACCAGATTCCATCAGCAACCTCAAATATCTGAGGGTTTTGAGGCTTTGTGGTTGCAAATTCTTTGGAAAGATACCTTCTTCAATCGGAAACTTTTCTTATCTCACTAATCTTGAGCTTTCTGGTGATTTCACCGGTGAACTGCAAGATTCAGTGGGAAGTTTCCTCTTGTGCTACTCAACTTGAGCGAGCTCACCCGGATTGACCTCCATTCTAATTTCCAAGGTATGCTTCCATCTAACATGAGTAATCTCTCCAAACTAAAAGATTTTGAGATTAGTGGAAATTCATTTTCTGGATGTTTCCGTCGTCTCTCTTCATGCTCCCTCCGTTGATTTACCTTGACCTGAGCAGAATGCACTTCAATGGTCCTCTAGAGTTAGGAATATATATTCAGTATCTAAACCTGGAGCTTTATCTCTTGGAGAAAACAATTTCAATGGGCCAATCCCGGGTTACATATTGAAGCTAGTCAACCTCTGGTTACTTGACCTCTCTTATTGGAACACAGGAAGGGTCATGGTTAATTTCAACATTTTCGTGCATCTCAAGTCACTCACGTCACTTGAACTCCCCTATCTGAATACAAGAAGCACAGTTGATTTGAGTATTTTCTCAAATCTGACGTCACTTAGTAGTCTAGATCTTTCACGGAATAATTTGAAGATCAGTTCAACTCTCAATCTTCACTCACCTATAAATTTCTTGACTTTATCATCCTCTAATATTTCTGAGTTTTCCAAAATTCTACAAACCTGATGTTAATAGATTTTTATAGGTTTTAAGCATGTTTTCTTAACCATTTTTGATCATTTTAACTACATTTAAGTATGTTTAGGTTTGCATTTGTGTGGATAGCCCCAATCAGGTCTTAAAATGGTTATCTTGTGAATTTGGAGTGAATAGAGAGGAGTTAAGTCAAGAAAAATGGAAAAGCATCCGAAGTGCTGCTAGCAAGGTATCTGGCGAGGCGATTTCAGGTGCTATGGAGCAAGCGCTGGCAGCAATGTGATCCAGCGAGGTAATCACCTCGCCATGACTTAAGTTCTGCTAGCAGAGTGATATGGCGAGGCGATTTCAGGCGCCACAGAGCAAGTGCTGACAGCGAGGTGATCCAGCAAGGCGCTATTGTGCGCGCGACCTTTGAACACTTTTGACTTTTTACCATTTTTTTTTTTTTTTTTTTGGGTTTTTTTNTACAGCTTGTTGGGCCTAACCTAGTTTTTCTGAGGCTGATATAAATAGGCTTTAACCTAAATAGGCTTTAAACTGTTTTTCATTAGCTTGTTAGAAATTAATCATTACTATAACCTTGTTTGCATTTGGATTAAGCTTAACTTGCATCACTAGTGAGTTTAGATCTTTAAGGTTGGATTAGACCCTTTTGCTACAAAGTCAAGGTTCATTGATGCCTTAAAATAGTACAAAGAATTGATTAAAATCTTGTTATCAATTTGGCGCCGTTGCCATCTTAGGGAATATTTTCAGCCATTAATGTTTCATTTCTAACTTGAGATCAAATCTCATTACCTATTTCAACTTTTGTTTTTTCCTTATCTACTTTTTTTTGTAGGTTCTTGTGTATGCATCTGAGAAGTAGGGGACCCTCAGACTTGATCTCTATTGTAGCAGACATAAGAGCATTGGAAAGACAGCTTGAAAGGAATAGAAGGGTTCAGGACAGAATTGTTGAGCTAGAAAGACAACAACAGGACATGGAGAACCAATGTGCTCCAGACCATGAAGGCAGAGCTCAAGCAAGACCAGGCAGAGCTATTGGGGAGATAGATGTCCCAAACATCTATGGAGCAAAAGCTGGGATCAGGCCACCTGCAATTGAGAATAATAACTTTGAAATCAAGGAGAGCCTTCTCAGCATGATCCAGAACAGTAAATTTCATGGCCTGCCAATGGAAGACCCACTTGATCATCTGGATCAATTTGATATGTTGTGTGGAACAGTCAAGATAAATGGGGTCTCTGAAGATGCATTCAAGTTGAGACTTTTCCCTTTTCCTCTTGGGGATAATGCACACTTTTAGGAGAAGAGTTTACCCCAAGGATCCATTACTTCTTGGGACCAGTGCAATAGAGTTTTCCTCTCCAAATTCTTCTCAACCAGTAGAACAGCAAGGCTTAGGAATGAGATCTCAGGATTTGTGCAGAAAGGAAATGAAAATTTTGGTGAAGCTTGGGAAAGATTCAAGGGTTACACTCTGCAATGCCCTCATAATAGTTTCTCCAAGGAGAGTCTTCTCACCACACTCTACAGGAGAGTGCTTCCCATAAGTACAGGATGATGCTGGACACTGCCAGCAATGGAAACTTTCTAGGCTTAGCTGAAGCAGATGGGATGCTGCTAGTGGAGAACCTCTCTCAAAGCAACTCCGCTTATGGAGAAGACTATGATAGTCCAACAAGAAGGATGGAAACTCTCAAGGTAAAGAGAAGGTTTTGCAAGCTCTATATCAGAAAATGGAGAAGATGCTGCAAAATACTCAAAGGAATGTCAGTTATGTTGAGGAATTTGACCAAGGTCAGCAGCAACAAGATGTGGGTTTTGAGGAAGAGCAGGAGGAGGTCAAGTATGTTGGAGGTTAGGACTATCAAAGGGGCTACAACCCAAACTACAGAGGTAACAACAACCTCTCATACATGAACCCCAATGTGGAAAACCTTGGTGAACAGGTATACCCACAACAAAAGTAACAAGGAACCACCAACTAGGGAGCATACCAGCAGAAACCTCAATATAACAACACTGGAAAGTACCAGCAGAAGCCCCAGTACAAGAACCAAACCTTCTACTCTAGTAAAGGGAACCACTCTATGCAAGCGTGAGACAGTTCTTCAAATTCCAACCCTCAAGAGGAGACCAATGTCTTGACTAGACAGCTTCTAGTAGGACAAGGAAGGTATGCTATTGAGCTGAGCACTATGAAAAAGGAGCTCAATGCTAAGGTAGAAGGCTTACAGCAACACATCAAAACATTGGATAATCAGTTGGCTCAACTACCATCACCTTCTACAAGGCAAAGTGGCCAACTTCCTGGAAAGTCTGTGATTAACCCCAAGGAGTATTGCAATGCTATCTTCTCTAATGATGGTACTGAGGTAGAAGCCACTAACCATACAAAAGATTTGAGAAATAGCCAATCTGATGAGAATGAAAGGGCAGTAAAAGAGATCTCCAGACTTCTTCATGGTTCTAGTGTTAAAAATTCAGACATTGAAAAGGTTGTGAAAGTTGAAGAGAAACCTAGAGAAAGAAAATAGGTCACCAAGAACATTGAAAAAGAAGAATCTGCTGAGGTTAAACCTTCTCCCTATGAGCCCAATCTTCCATTTCCAGGTAGAATCTCCACTAAGGCCCAAAAGAAAGTCATCTCCAAGTTCAGAAAGGATATGAGTGAGATCGGTGTTGAGCTGCCTAATATGCCAACCATGAAAGAAGCTCATCAACAAATGTTGTTCATTAAGGACATTCTAGCCAATAAGGAGAAGGTGCAAGAGCTTATGGGCATCTCTATATCCCCTAAAGAGCCGCCAGCAAACCCCACTTCCCTACTTAAGCTTGAAGATCAAGGGAAGTTCACCATTCGATGCTCTCTTGGTGCTTTAAAGCTTGATGATGCTCTAGCTGATTCTAGTGCAAGTGTGAATCTTATTTCCCTAGAAATGGTAAAGAGTTTAGGAATCAAGTACATGAAGCTCAACACATCTTCTATCATGTTTGGGAATGCTTCTTTCAAATCTCCAATTGGTTTCATTGAAGAGTATCCAATGAAGGTTGAGGACTGCACAATTTCAATAGACCTCACTGTTTTGGACATGGTTGGCAAGAAGGAAATTCCATTGATCCTTGGAAAACCCTTCCTCAACACTGTTGGAGGCTAAATTGACTTTCCAAGTAAAAGGGTGACTCTTCACCACATCAATAGGATGACCTCTCATCCCTTACAAGCTTCCACTACTGAATATTGTGGAACAATAACCACTAGAGAGCTACCTATCAAAGAAGAAAGAGCAGACAAGGTTGAGTTCCTGAATGTAATGATCTCTAAGTCTCCCAAGCTTGAAGGCTGTGCAGAAGAAATACATGGACAGTGCTTGGAAGGACAGTTAGATGAGCACATGGGAAGAGCTCAAAAGGAGAGGTTGAGTGGAGCAACAAAAACCACTCTTGAGAAGAAAAAAAGCTGAAAGAATCCCACCCTTCCTCCCTTGATCCAACCCCTAACACTATAAGCTTACACCCACTGGGGATCAATGATCGATACATTGAGTACAAAGCCAAGTGCAAGGGAAACTCCAAACCATTCTCAAGTGTTAAGACCATCATCAGTGCTGAGGTTTAAAGAGATCCAATCAAGCTACAAGAGCTTCTCTCTCAAGTCCTGACCATCAAATTTGAAGGCAGGCCAGGTCTCAACCCTCACTAGCAAAGAAGAAGAAGAGTCAAGCTTAGTGACTATAAACAAGCTCACTTGAGAGGAAATCCCTTGGCTATCCTTGTATATAACTCTCTATATTGATGCTGGAGTAAAATCAAGTAGGTGGAAAACAACAAGTTTGGGGGAGTCTTCAAGCCTCATTCCTATCCAGCTCAACAAATTCAGGTAACACTCCAAACCCTTCTTTGCATTGTGTTTTCTTTTGTGTTTAGGTTTTCTCTCTCAAGTATACTCTCACACAAGAGACTGTGTGAAGTAAGTTTAGGGGAGAGACCTAGTATTTGACTTTGTTTTCTGTTTTGTTTTCTTTCTTGAATCTCATTTGCATTGTATATAGTTAAGTTTTCATAAAAACCCAAAAAAATGAGAAAATTTTTAACAAAAAAAAAAATGCATGTAGCTTCATATTTATTTTGCTTTTTAGGATTGAGATTAGCTATCATTTCATGTAGGACTGCATTTGCATGCATAAAGAGTAATAATGACGTTTCTTTGTAGAGTGTTGGTATTTTCATAGGAATGAGGCTTGAAGACTCCCCCAAACTTGTTGTTTTCCAGCTACTTGATTTTACTCCACCATCAACGGAGAGTTATGTACAAGGATAGCCATGAGACTTCCTCCCAAGTGAACTTGTTTATAGTCACTTATCTTGACTCTCATTCCTCTTTGCTAGTGAGGGTTGAGACCTGGCCTGCCTTCAAGATTGATGGTCAGGACTTGAGATAGAATCTCTTGTAGCTTGATTGGATCTCCTTGAACCTCTGCACTGATGATGGCCTTGACACTTGAAAATGATTTGGAGTTTCCCTTGCACTTGGCTTTGTACTCAATGTATCCATCCTTGATCCTCAGTGGGTGTAAGCTCATAGTGTTAAGGGTTGGATCAAGGGAGGGATGGTGGGATTCTTTCAGCTTCCTTTTCTTCTCAAGAGTGGTTTTTGTGGCTTCACCCAACCTCTCCTTTTGAGCACTTCCCATGTGCTCATCCAACTATTCGAAGCACTATCCATGTATTTCTGCTACACAGCCTTCAAGCTTGGGAGACTTAGGGATCATTACGTTCAGGACCTCAACCTTGTTTAGCTCTTTCTTCTTTGATAGGTAGCTCTCTAGTGGTTATTGTTCCACAATATTCAGTAGTGGAAGCTTGTAAGGGATAGGAGGTCTTCATGTTGATGTGGTGAAGAGTCACCCTCTTACTTGGAAAGTCAATGATGGCTCCAACAGTATTAAGGAAGGGTCTTCCAAGGACCAGTGGGACTTCCTTCCTGCCAACTATGTCCAAAACAGTGAGGTCTATTGGAACTGTGCAGTCCTTAACCTTCAGTGGATAGTCCTTAATGAAACCAATTGGAGATTTGGAAGAAGCATCCCCAAACATGATAGAAGAAGTGTTGGACTTCATGTCCTTGATTCCTAAACTCTCTACCATCTTTAGTGAAATAACATTCACACTTGCACCAAAATTAGCTAGAGCATAATCAAGGTTTAAATCACCAAGAGAGCATGGAATGGTGAACTTCCCTTGATCTTCAAGCTTAGGTAGGTAGGGAGGAAGGGTTTGCTGGATGCTCATAAGCTCTTGGACCTTCTTCTTATTAGCTAGAATGTCCTTAATGAGCAACATTTGTTGATGAGCTTCTTTCATGGTTGGCATATTAAGCAGCTCAACACCAATCTCACTCATATCCTTTCTGAACTTGGAGATGACTTTATTTTGTGCCTTAGTGAGGATTCTACCTGGAAATGGAAGCTAGGGCTCATAGGGAGAAGGTTTAACCTCAGTAGATTCTGCTTTTTCAATGTTCTTGGTGACCTCTTTCTTTTGTCTAGGTTTCTCTTCAACTTTCACAACCTTTTCAATGACTGAATTCTTAACACTAGAACCATGAAGAAGTCTGGAGATCTCTTCTACTGCCCTTTCATTCTCATCAGATTGGTTAGTTCTCAAAGCTTTTGTATGGTTAGTGGATTCTACCTCAGTACTATCATTAGAGAAGATAGCATTGCAATACTCATTGGGGTTAATCACAGATTTTCCAGGAAGTTGGCCACTTTGCCTTGTAGAGGTGATGGTTGTTGAGCCAATTGATTGTCCAATGTTTTGATGTGTTGCTGCAAGCCTTCTATCTTAGTATTGAACTCTTTCTTCATAGTGCTTAACTCAATAGCATATCTTCCTTGTCCTTTTAGAAGCTTTCTAATCAAGGCATTGGTCTCCTCATCAGGGTTGGAATTTGAAGAACTGCCTTGCCATTGCATAGAGTGGTTCACTTGATTAGAATAGAACCCTTGTTGTGGCTGGAAATTCCCTTGATTTGGCATATTGAGGTTTTGGTTGGAAGTTGCCTTATAGAGTGTTGGAAACCTAAACCTTAGGTGGAAGGTAAGTCTGATCTTGAGGATTCTCCACATTGGAATTCCTGTAAGAGAGGTTGCTGTTCCCTCTATAAATTGGGTTGTAGCCCCTTTGATATCCCTGATTTCCAATGTAGTCGAGCTCCTCTTGAATCTCATACAGCATCTCAACATTAGTCTCTTGATACACCTGATTCTGAGCTAAGTCTTCAACCATATTGACTATCCTTTGTTTAGCTTGCAGAAGCTTTTCCATTTTGTAACAAGGGACTTGGAGGACTTTCTCTTTTTCTTGGGAGTTTCCTTCCTCCGTATTAGACCTGTCATAGTCCTCACCATATGCTGAATTACTCTGAGATAGATTCTCCACTAGTTGCATACTAACTGATTCAAACAAACCAAGGAAGTTGCCATTGCTGGCTGTATCCAGCATCATCCTATATTTTGGAAGTACTCCTCTGTATAGAGTGGTGAGGAGACTTTCCACTGAGACGCCATGGTGGGGACACTGCAGAGTGTAGCCCTTGAACCTCTCCCAAGCCTCTCTAAAGTTCTCATTTCCTTTGTGAGCAAAGCTTGATATCTCATTACTTAGCCTTGCAGTCCTTGAAGTGGAGAAGAACTTAGCAAGAAATGCCTTCTTGCACTGATCCCAAAAGGTAATGGAACCCTGAGGCAAACTCTTTTCCCACAAGTGAGCTTTATCCCGCCTGTAGTATAGTGGTAAGTATTCCCGCCTGTAACGTGGGTGACCCGGGTTCGATCCCCGGCAACGGCGCCAAACTGATACAGATTATTTTTTCAATTCCTGTTTACTACTCTAGGCTCAATTAACCTTGTCTTTGTAGCAAAGAGGGTCAAATCCAAACTCAGGGAAGTCCAACACACTAATGATGAAGAAATCAACTTACTTCAAGTGCTATCAGAATTGAAATGAGAAAGTAAGAGTCCTAATCCAAAGATCAAATAAGAAAAGAAATCAAATTAAAGAGTAATGATCAAAATAGAGCAAAAACAGAGTGATTCAAATATTAAAGAAGGTATTAAGCTCATGGATCAAGGTCAAAGACATCTAGGTGATTAATTGGCAACTAGAGGATGCTAAATACAATTAAGAACCTTCCCATGCAATAGGCACAATGATACTTCAAGACATTCTCATGCAATTAACCTATGTAAACCAAGATCAATCATCAACTCTCATTGGACCAAAACAAGGTGAATATGCATTGAATCAGGCTGTGTTCTAAAACGCGGGCGCCTAGCCGAATAATCGGCCGACTAGGCGCTCGTCGTAAGGTGACCGCGGCGAATAGGTCCAAGGCGGAGAAGGTAGGAGGGAAACGATTTGCAGCCATATAATCTCGCGTTTTTCCGCGTTATCCCGCGTTATCCCGCGTTATCCCGCGTACCCGCCTAATTTCTTTATCTCGTG
>OVBI01001547.1:0-30857 GCA_900406495.1 Sisymbrium altissimum
GAGACTATTGTATGTCAAGAATACCACTCCGTCTTTAACACCAACATTCTTCGAGTCAAGTTTAGAATAGGGCAGCTTGTTCAAAGGATTCACTGCATGTAGCAGACGAAACACAATTGGTAATTAGACTGGACACTCTAATGTTCACTTGACTGAAAATTTCCAGGTTCAATATTATAAAAATTAACGAGATTGAGAATCATAAACCAATTGGACTACAGTCCAACTTTAATTTATCTGAAATCATTATGAACTGCACAAACATACGCTATGCATAACAGTCTCTGGCCATGACGACACCATAAACGGAGTTCAGAAACCAATTACGTTTATGAGCAAAGAGAATATGTTCTTTTTAATATCCCCGGAACTAATACATATATACTTAATATTGTAATAGACTAATAGTACAGTATGAGTCGATTTAAGCAATCAACTAAAACAGAATTTCATTCTGATCCAGTCTACTCCATACCATATACTATCAAAACACGATGAGCCAGGAAAAGTATATAGAATAAGCTTTATGTATAACATACGAGCATTTTGAACCCAACAAAATAAGCGAATTAAAAACTCAAATTGATAGCCAAATCAAGATAGTACCTCCAACACATGTGGCACCCACATCATCCAAGTCCCTCCTTGCATCGTACTTCAAGTCTGAGCCAACAGAAATCCACCTGTGTAAATCATAGAGAAATTGGAGCAAAAATAATTAGAACTTATCTCATCCCACTTTAAGTCATCAACGAGACCAAACAAAGGGACACTATAGGTAGGCACAATTATGCATCTATAGTATACTCATAAGCTAGATTGAATTGAGCCATCAACATATAATCAAGGATGTAATCGGCGCAACAGAATCCTCCTACAACACTTACAAAGCTTTTCTCCTTCCATGTTTCCAGTTTTCCCAAATCAACCCAGCAATTGTCCGACCTTTCCCCACACCAGCACCATCTCCGACAAAAAAGCCTGCTCTGGTACCATCAGCAAAGTGATGGAGATGCCTCTACAATAAAAATAAACAAATGTCATTCAAGAACGAGACCATCAACCAAAATTTCTGCCATTTTTTTTTTTAAAAGCAACCTGACAAGCGTAAAGTAATGTCTTAATCTGCAAGCACGACAAAGCCTTTGACCTTTTGAGCTCTTCCTTGATTCTGAGATCATAAGTGGGTTCTGGGGGCTGCACTGCAGACAGAGATGATGTTTCGACCATTGGATCAGGATGAGGAGGTCCGATTAAAAGCTTTGGGAGATGCTGCAAAAAAAACAAAAAAAAACTAATGTCGTCAAAAACATTAAAAGTGACGAAAAGATAACCAAAACCAACTGTCAAAGATGGGGGGTACTCACATAATCCATAAACGTTTCTCCCACAGTTCCACCTTCATCTTCTTCTCTCTCCACTTCAATAGCTTCCTAGTGTTGGACCAACAATACAATGAAGCTAGTTCAGAAACAACAAAAATATGATCTTGAACATGACAAAGGATGAACAAGAGAGGTTGACGTGTAGAATCAGTTATGAAACTTTCAAAACACGATGAAATTTGTTCAAGCTTCAAGAATAAGAAATATTTTCCTGAAGAGCTGCAGGTGAGGTTACCTCTCGTGGTGGGGCACAAAGAAAATAGAAGAAGTGGTAATTACGCTCTGGTTTAGAGATTTGACACACACGAGTCCTCTCTAGAAAATAGGTCCTCATAACAGCTCCAGATATTCTTCCTTTGCTTAGGAGATTAGATTTCAACAAATTTACGAAAGCATATTAAATAATCAGCGGAATTCCCAACAATGAATATAGATAGATTCACATTATTATGAGTAAATTTTGGCTCACCTTGTTGTTATTCCTCACAGTTTTTGCATTAACCAAAGGCTTCATGGAATGGGATGAGTCTTATCTAAAAGAAACTATGTATTTCAGAGTCTGATCTCTGATGGATGGGGGAAGAAAGAGCAAATTAATATTTGAAACATGCTACTAATTGATAAGTAATCTTGCTACCAATTATAAACCTTTTTTGAAACTAGAAGGTCATGACTCCAATCATTATAGCAGCCATCATCAGCTCCTGCCATTGTCAAATCCAATGTGTGTCAAGCAGTTACTACAAATGGTAGAGAACATAACCACAAACCTTACCTTCCTAGGCATTGAAATTTCAGTCGACTCCAGCAATGTTTCGGCTAAGGGAACTGAGCTTTAATGGTCTTTTCCGCACAACAAACTGTAAAACAGAGAGCAGGGTTCAATGAGATAAAGGGCGGCAACAAGAGATGGTAGAAATTTTTGTAAGATGGAGAAGGGGGAGAAGATAAGAACTCACAGTTGGTCCAGAGTCTCGGAACCAAGAATGATTCATGCTTATCTCAACAACTTTGATATCCTCTAGAAGCTGTTTCATTGCATTTTTCTCACTATCATTCCAAAAAGGGAGACTAATCAGTAGGATTTTTCATAGAAAACCGAAGAATTGTTATTATATATCCGGTATGATTCTAAACAGACCTGAGCCGAGCTTGCACAGACTGTCACAGGTTCGAACTTTGATATTGCCTTTGCAACATCTACAAACACTCGTTGTGCAGGTAAAGCGTTGTGACGCCAATTATCTTGCCGTTCCTGCAGCAGCCATATATGTAAGAATATAACCCAAATCCAAAATCACAGAAGCATGTTTGAGGTTAGAATCTACACTGTTTCATTCATTAAAACAGTGATTAAACGAGTCTAACTTACGGTCAGATTGTTTCTTTTTTATCTAGTAAAGGAATTTCACAGAAAACCGTAGATCCCAAATCCAAAGGGACTATAAATTCTGTACTGTTTGCAGAATTTGTTAAAAACGTGCTTTCTCAAAGATTTTCACAGATCTCATCTTGTATCGTATATATATATGTGCTAACTTGAATTGAAACATCTAAACAGACTCGAAGAGGAAAAGGAAACAGAATTAAGAATCTGATCCTTAAGAAAATGACCCTTTATCATCTTTTCCAATAGGAACAATATTGTGTGAGAGCCTTCAGGCTTATCACACCCTCTTGCTAACAAAACAAAATTTACTTTTAGGCATCAGAAAAATGCTTTAAACTATTAAAAGTGCATGAATGTTCAAGAAAAAAACCTTTCCGAAGTTCCATGACCTTTGAATCAACTGGTAAAACAAATTTGTCCCCAAGCTTGACTCTCATCTCTTTCATCAATTCTCTTGGAGCAACAGTTTATCAACCTGTAAAATAAGTAATGTGTATGATTAAGCACACATTTTACTAAATGTCACTATTTAGATAAAAGAAAAAAACCTGGACAAGTAGGCATTTTGGCTGTGTGCAAGCATAAAACGGCCTCCTTCTGCCATTGAGCTTCTTCAAGGTACTGCAAAATAATATAGAAAAGAGAGACCAAAACTTAGAGAAATAAAGATAGAGGCACGAAACAAGAATAGAAGATTATGGTTTGGTGTTTTGTATATATTTTGATGATGTTTGTGCAGCGTTTGGTTTGAGATTATTAATTTGTATTTTTGTGTCATATGTCTGTGATGATGTTTGTGAGTCTACTATTGTTTGAGATGATGTTTTTGTTGTTCACTACTTTGTTTGTGTGAAATGTTGGGGTCGTGAGACTATGATTTTAGTGTGCTATGCCTATGTTTTCTTATGTTTTGCAATTTGTTTCCTAAATGTACCAAATAACATAAAGAAAAGAAAAGAGAAGAGAAGACTTAGCTCTGTGTAAGTCAGAAGTTCCGAAATCCCACTGCAATAACTGTAAGGAGACTGCAAGCTTCAAACGCTATGAACCTAAAGCCATACGACACACAATTGCATCATTATGAGAAATCAATTGAAAGCAGCCTTTTCAAAATCAAAATCGAAACCAAGATAATCATCTAAAATTAAATCAAGAAACATTGAAAATTGAGCAATAAGAATACAAACCAGAGTACATCTTAGGAGCCGAGCGAACGCGATTCCAGTATCAGTAATGTTCACCAATCTTCATCGTCTAATAGAAAACCCTAATCCACATGCTTCCTGTCAACACCCAAACCTAATTTAAACAAAACTCTCCGATCACACCGACGGAGATGATACTGTTTTACATCCCCACCGCTAATTCAAAACCCTAATATCTTCCTCTCTCTCCGTCGAGTTATCGTGGAAAGATATTATCAGTTTTCGCAAACTAACTCATAAAAAAATTGAAGAAACACCATGAAATCGATACTTACATCAGATTTGATTGATAAAAAATGCTTCGAAGCCATCTCGCACCGATAAGGAAATCAAAAGAATAGAAGAAAAGAGACGTTGATCGTTAGAGAGGAAACGATGAAGAGAGAGAGAAATAAATTCAAATGTATATAATCAAAATAATTATAATTATAGCCGTTGATCAATTATAATCGTTGAGTATGTAGCCCAAGCCCAACAGTATTATGTGAGATAAATATTTTGAAATATGTGACCCAATATAAAGTCCAAAACGTAATTATTGTCACTTATCAAATCAGAATAAAACTTACTTAACAATTATTTATTTTACTAACATTTATGTATGTTTATTCATTCATATATATATATATATATATATATATATATATATATATATATATATATTTGATAAATCGTTCTATAAAAAATAGTAACTCGCAGTTCAATTTATATAATTATAGTACCTATAAACTGGTTCAATAAGATGTAATTTTTGGTTTTATTATTTTGTTTGATCTCAAAATTTAATGTGGTTTTTAACTAATAAAGTATTAATAAATTTTAAATTAAGAATCTTTAATAATAAATTTTTAGTTTTTTCCTCCAATGGTTAACTCCATTAGAGGTTTCTAATTCTATTTCCTATACCAAGAATATCATTCATACTCATTCAGCTTTAACTCTTTGAATGACTTCTTCTAATTTGTGAATGCAGCAATTCTATTGGCAATAATAAGAGGATTATCCGTGACAAAACTTGATATCCCAACGATCAAACCATCTGAATAAAAAAATGAAGGAAAGGTCATAGATTATTATAGAACTTCCTCATACGAAGTAAAAGAAAAGCTTTTAAACAAAGCCGAGATGTTCTAGCTAACAGACGCAAAAAGGCATTAACATTCTTATTGAGACTTGTTCACCATCAAATCGGTGTATTGTTAAAAACTACATGAGCTGAGTTTCACTTTATAAAAGTCACATAAATCAGAGCAAACAACTTCTATTTCTATGATTTCACCACTCTTTTTAACCTAAACAAACAAGAGACATCAAATCATCTACACTCATTGCAAAGAGTAGCAAGAAATAACATGACAACAGTTCGTGATGTATACACACAACACTTGTGAAAAAAAAAAAAAAACACAACAAGATATTTAAGCTTCCATATTTAGAAATCAATTCATGCATCTTTTAGAGTTGGCTATTCTTTCTCCTCTGAAACATAGGATTAGGCATCACGAAAATATTTGAGTCGGGTTTCTCTAAATAAGTTGAGCCATTCATATTCCTAAACCTAAAAGAAAACTCAGCTTCTCCATGACTTTGTCAAACATCAATAAAATTTACAATCTATGGAATCAACAACCTTTTACATTCAAATTACTTTAAAAAAAAAACTGAGCTTTGAAACTAAAAATAGACCCATTCAAATTCCTACTATGAACTGACTCATTCAAATACTAGAAAAAAATCTCAGCTTTCAAACTATAAACAACTCAACTCAAATCCCTAAAGTCAATGATCTCTATCGAATTATCAGCAATTAAACTAAAATCTGGAAATGATCCTTTTACCTTCTCAATCCCCTCTTCTTCAATCAAAGCGACGTAGAGGTAGAGGCCACGCGCAAAAAGAGAAACCTCCCTGAAGAAAAAAAATGTTTTGTCAATTTCTTCCTAAATCCAATCCAGTTTTTCATCTCTTTTTTTTCAAATCGAGATCAAAATTGGTCGGACAAGAAACTCGAAAGAAAGACCAAAAGTTGAATGTTTTTTTTTTTGTATTTCAGAGAGAAAATCTCTACTTAACACGTGGATAAAGACTTATTTAAGATTCACCTCTTTCCTTATTAACTATTTTTCATTTAATTAAATGTATTATTTAGCTAAGAAACCTTCTGAGGATGCAGCTTTGAGGATGGTGTACCCAAAAAGTTTATATTCGAAAAATGAAATGAATACCAAAAAAAAATGACAGTCCCTTTTTTTCTTTCTCGTATGCAGTAAACCGAACGGAATCCGAAAAATTCGTAAACCGAAAAGTAAATAATTTGAGTATTATTTTGACTAGAACCCCAATTTGATCCAAAATCCTAAAGAAGTAGGCGGCATCATCATCCTAAACAATTATTGGAGGTTTTTCTTTTCTTACAAATCATTTCTTTCTTTCTCAAGTCAGCAACATAACGCGTTTCTTTCTCCGCGTCGATAGCTTCCTTCACCCTTCGGAAATTCTTTTTAAAAACATTATTTTCTTCAACTCTTTTGTCCTTATCTGTGTCTTTTTTTTTCCCTTTGCCCGAAATCAGATATGCACTTGTTCTTGTCTTCGCCACCGGAAGAAAATCGCGAGACAGACATTCTCTCGCTTTCTTGCCGAACAAAGAGGAGTGGCAAGACAAACATCAAACCCTTAAGTTAGTTCCTTTACAACTCATTTTTTTGAAAAAGCTACTTCCTTTAACCGAATATTTTACTCTCTTATGATTCAGATTTGCTCTTCTCCTCTCTCTTTTGTTATTTTGCAGGTCAAGTTTGTAGCTTCAACTTAAGCTACAACAAATTCATGACTTAGGCTTCTGAAAAGTTTGTTTCTTTTTAGTAATAAGATTTGAGATTGTTCTAAAATGGCATCTAGAGAAGTAAAGAGGCGTAATCATCATCAGCATCATGAGACTCTTGTGCCTCTTGCTGCTTTGTTAAGTAGAGAGACCAGAGCTGCTAAGATGGAGAAACCTATTGTGAGATATGGTCAAGCTGCTCAATCTAGGAAAGGCGAAGATTATTTCTTGATCAAGACTGATAGTCTTCGTGTTCCTTCCAATTCCTCAACTCCTTTCTCTGTCTTTGCGGTAACCAGAATCTATATCTAAGACCTTAGTAGCTTAGTTCCATATTCAAAGATATAATATGTTGTTGTGTTACTTCTTTTAGCTTGTGAACTCCTGAATTATGTATTCTTGAAGTCTCAGGATAATCAACATTTCATTATTGGTTTTATTTTGTGTGTGTGTAGAGTAACGCTATTGATTCATCTACCTTAGTCTATAGTTTCTGTGTTATGAGTGTCCAAGTTAAAAGTATTCTTGAAGTCTCAAAGACAGTCAATATGCGTTGTTAAGTCTGATTGTTCAGCTAGCTTGTTTTGTGTAGACAAACGCTATTGATTCATTTACTTTAGTCGATAGTTTCTGTTTGATGAGTGTCTTTAGTTTTGTGTTTCTGTGCTGTCAGATATTTGATGGGCATAATGGAAAAGCTGCAGCGGTTTTCACAAGGGAGAATCTCTTGAACCATGTTCTTAGTGCTCTTCCCTCTGGGCTTAGCCGTGATGAGTGGCTTCACGCTTTACCTCGTGCATTAGTAGCTGGATTCGTGAAGACTGATAAGGAGTTTCAGAGCAGAGGTATGTGTTTTAGTAAGCTATACTCACTTTTTTGGGATCGAATTCGATGAATGATGTGTGGTTTATTCCTTTCTGGATAACAGGAGAGACTTCTGGAACAACAGCCACGTTTGTGATAGTAGATGGATGGACTGTGACTGTTGCTTGTGTTGGGGATTCTCGCTGCATCTTGGATACTTCAGGTGGTTCAGTTTCCAACCTCACTGTGGATCACAGGCTTGAAGATAACACAGAAGAGTATGTACTGAATAAGCTTTTGCTTTTGGATCTTAAAGCACAATTTACATCTGAACCCTTTTGTCATGATTTTCAGGAGGGAACGGGTCACTGCTAGTGGTGGAGAAGTTGGCAGGCTAAGCATTGTCGGAGGCGTTGAGGTGTGTTGTGTTCTGTTTTATTATAATTTATTGGGTTTTCATGAAATAGCTCACTATTGAGCCTTGAGAAAACTATGAAATTCTGCAGATTGGTCCTCTACGGTGTTGGCCTGGAGGTCTCTGCCTTTCAAGGTCTATTGGGGATATGGATGTTGGAGAGTTCATCGTTCCAGTTCCCTTTGTAAAGCAAGTGAAGGTATATATAGTCAGTGTTTCGTTACAATTTTGTTTTGCCATTTACAAACAAACTCTCACGTTATTCTTCACAATTGGTGTATGAATATAAAGCTATCAAACCTTGGAGGAAGGCTTATTATAGCCTCAGATGGTATATGGGATGCTCTCTCCTCAGAAGCCGCAGCTAAAGCTTGCCGTGGATTACCCGCTGAACTTGCTGCTAGACAAGTAGTTAAGGTGACTAAGAGTTTTCTTAAACCAGTTTCATATTGTTTAATTGAGGTTTGTGAGCAAAGTGATTAAGGAGTCTTGAGTTTTGTGTTGCAGGAAGCGTTGAGAAGAAGGGGACTTAAGGATGACACAACCTGCATTGTGGTCGACATAATCCCACCTGACAACTCGGAAGAACCATCGCCTTCTCCTAAGAAACACAACAACTTCTTTAAATCTTTGCTCTTTAGAAAGAAATCAAACTCATCTAACAAACTCTCCAAGAAACTCTCCACTGTCAGTATCGTTGAAGAGCTTTTTGAAGAAGGCTCCGCAATGCTCGCCGAAAGGTCACGACTCTTTTTTCCTCTTTCATAAACAAAATTCTCAACAGGACTCAGAACATGCTCTAATGACTTTTTCTGTTATATCTTGCAGGTTAGGATCAGGTGAGTATTCTAAAGAATCAACAACAGGAGGAGGGATATTCACATGTGCGATATGCCAACTAGACTTGGCTCCAAGCGAAGGCATATCAGTCCACGCAGGTTCGATCTTCTCGACGAGTCTAAAGCCGTGGCAAGGACCGTTCTTATGCACAGACTGTCGTGACAAAAAGGACGCAATGGAAGGGAAACGCCCAAGTGGAGTTAAAGTAATCTAGAACGTAGATGCTTATCTACTTCTACTTCTCTCTCTCACACACACACACACACTCGATTCATTCATTATAATTCTTTCTTCTTTGGTTCTTTGTTATTGCATCCGTTCGAATAAATTTGAGTTGACTTGATTCTTTATATAGTGAACTGGATTGATTGGTATACGATTTGAAAAAGCTTGTAAAACAGATATATGCAATGTTTGGAAAGAGGAAAAAGCCTATTTGTCATTCTCCGGAAGAAAAATAAGTTACACTTGATTACATATGATATCAAATTTTTTTTTTTCCCACATTTAATAAATTGTTATTTTCTCTTTCTCATATCTATCTTATTTTATTTTATTAAAAAAATAATCAGATTATCTATATTATAAAAAAATTAAATACTTTTCAATACATATGTTCTTCAAATTTTTTTTTTAAAAAAAGAATTTATGAAAAACTAGAATTTTCTTTAAAACATCAGTTAAGTCCTACTTTTGGTAGTCAATACTTAACTGATGTTTTAAAGAAAAATTTAATAGGTTAATTAAGTTATTTAGTTGAATCTTATAACCAAAGTGATGTAAATATTTTAACAATGAGTTTTAACTTCAAAATTTAAATATTTGCAATATACAAATTAACCAAGTACAATACCTTTACAAACTTCTCTTAATTTAGTCATTTATTTTCTTTATCACTAACAAAACACATATATTGATATATGTGTATAGTTTATATATCTTTGTTAAATACATCGTCAATCCAATCACTGTAAAAATGATCTTCGACCTGCATCGGAGTGTTGTAGGTCCCAAAGTTGATCTGAGTTTTGGACATAATATTCATTTCAAAAGAATAATTATTTCCTAAAATATAAAACATGTCCATCTCATAAACGTTGGTATAAAAAAAAAATCATATTTTCAATTAGAACATCATAACATTCATCATACTGAACTTGATTTATATCTTTGATATTAGTTTTAGAAGGATACACATTACCTAGGGTAGCATATATGATTTCATTAAGAACTAAATTTGTATTAGTTTTATAGGAAATCATATTTTCAGGAAAAACATAACATTTTCAGAAAAAAAATTCCAATTCATCTTGTTTATATTGGTTTCCAGAATGAATATATTAGCTTAAAGACAGATTTTCCTGTTCAGAGAATCATGACTTGGTTCACAATGAATTATATCTTCAGAAGGAGCATATCTTTATCCTGAAGAAACAGAATCCATCTGATCTGAAATAATATCAAGAAAGTTTCAATTCAAGAAGAACAAAAATTTACAATGGAGAATCCAGTCTACCTAGTTTATATTGGTTCTAAGATGACCTAGGTAACTGAAATGAGTTAGAATTATACATAAAATATAACTTATTGGGACGTACCAGAGATAGATGCACCAACGCTTGATGGTAAATCAGAATGGTTAGGAAGATTGTTTTTACCATTTAAACTGGTTACAACCAGATTAGTATAGTTAACATCATTGGTGGGTGAAATGTTGCAAGGTGTAATGTTACTTGTGCCTCGAGAAACACTATCTACTTCCATGGATGAGTTGTTTGATATATTACCAAAAAATGAGTTATTACTCAGGTCCATTACCCCTCCAAGATAAAATTTCAACGTCTTTGTATCTCTCTCTTTAATAAGTTTATTAGCTGAAATTGTATTAAAAAAAACATATTTGCATCAAGTGATGGATAATAATAAAGAGTTCTTTCTTTTCAAAGAATAACACATGAATTTACCTGGAAGGTATTCAAATGATTTATTTGCTGATATCCATTCACTCATTGATAATGCATAATTTATTTTACCAACTTTAGTTTTATATGCCTAAAAAGAATATATGATGTAAATATCAGAATAAGAGCAATATAATAATAATATCATTGAACATATTGAATAAAAAATATATAGACGAACCTGAAGGTGATCCGCGACTTGTTGTTTAGTTAAATTTGGATCATTCATAATCCTCAATATGGATTCAGGATGAGAATCTGTAAAATAAAATAGTATATAAATATGATAGAAATAAAGAAGAAATGGTCAAGAAATAAATAAAATCATACCATTATCACCCAAGGTAGAGATAGCAGACAAGAATTTTATATGCTGCTCACAAGACCATAAACTATTGTGTCTTTCAACATTACTCTCCATTTTTTTTCCTTTCTTTCTCTTATTTTCAATCTTAAAGGGACACAGAGTAATGTTTTTCCATTCATCATTTGCTACATTTTTTATTTCTTGGTGCGTTTCAGAAGCTGGGAATGTTGTTGTGAACATTTTTCTTCCTAACAAAGATGTATTGTTTCTTCTCTGTCTCCGAATGTTTTCTCTGAAAGCTTTAATCTGTTTTTTACGATTCTCTATAACATCGTCTTCACTTTTAGTTATGCTGATTTTTTGTACATTTTGGCTCTTATTATGTAAGACATGTTCCACCATATTATTGATGTCTTTTTGAGAAATAGGCGTTGTTAAGAAATAACATGCTCTTTTTTCCAAACTGTTTGATGATTTATTTGTCTTCACCTCTGGACTGATCACTTTTAAAAGTACAAAATAGAAACAAAAAAATTAACTTATGAAATAAACAAATGATGAACATATTAAATAAAAAGGCGCTGGGATGTATCAAATAAACTTACATATGAGAGGAATGTCTTTGGTCAGCAAAGATGTGTAGAAGGAATGTGAATCTATACAAGACATTTCAATGTTGGCAGCAATGACAAGCACAATGTTCTTTTTTTTTTCAATCATTGATACAGCTTCACTTACTACATTCACGCTTATTACTAGTACATCAATTTATATATTAGTAATATGAAAAAAATTCAAAATCAAATATTGAATAACAAATAACAAATTTTTCACATCATACATTTTGTAATATAGAAAAATGATAAAAGTGATTAAGATTTTACTACTAATTATATTTAATAAATTTTATTTTAATATAATATATTTAAAAAATTTTTTTTAGAATATATTAATTATAGGGAATAGCGGAAATACTAAAACTTTATTAGCCAATAAAAATATAGATTTTATTAAAATTGAAAAGATCTTTTCATAGTGATGGATATATAAAATACTATATTAACCAAGTAAATCTCAGAGACTAAGCGTTTAAAGCAAAAAATATAAGAAATATTTTTTAATTAATTTAAAGTTAAAAAAGTTAAATTTTTTTTATTATATTCAATATTTCAAAGATCTTGGATATTAATCTAAAAACAAAAAAAAAATCTAGAGACTTTGAATCATAATTTTAACATAAAAATGAAACAATTTATAAATATAATAATTAATATGTAAGACAATTTTATACAAATAATCATGCTAAAAACGTAATAGCAAGTAATTAAATTTTTTACCTTCATATGAAAGTTTTTGAAACATTGGAGTAAGAAATGCGACTGATTCAACGTCATTGTCAACTAGTATAACAGAATTATCACCATTGCATTTATTTTTTTTGTTTCTGATCTGATCAGAAGCAAAATTTTCAGCCATTTTCTATAAAAGTATTTTATGAAAAAGTATATGATAAGAGAGAGTTCGAAAAAAAGGATCGAGATGAGAAAGACAAAAACTATTGCAAGACATATATAGGAGAAAGAACAAAAATCATGGACCAAATTAAGTTGAAAACTAATATTCAAAAGAAAAAGTGTATCTTAACTTTTTTCGTAATATATTAAATTGACTATTTGACTATATTAGTAACGATATTACCAATTAACAACAATAAATCAGAAAGTTAATCAATTGGCGGATGACTACAATAAAAGACTAAACAAAGAAAAATGTATTTTAGTTTTTTTTTGTTGCAATATATTTACTCCACTATTTGACCCGATAATATATTTTCCAATTTAATGATGTATACGTGTTTACTTTTTACTACAAAAAATTCTTATATAAAAGCTTTCCATTATATATATATATATATATATATGTATATAATAAGATCATATATATTTTTAACATCTTAGAGCTACATTGTTTTAGATAAAATATTTTAGTAAGCTATTGCCGAAAAGAAAATCTCCAAAGTCTTGAACCCTTCAACAAAATAACTACACATATATATTTGCCAATTATGTTCAACATTTAAATCAAATTACAAATACTTATATACATTTTACCATGGAAAAAAATATATAAACCATTTTCGACCATCTCCTAAGCCAAACCATAAGTCCAATCTGAAAAAATTTAGGTCTACGGTCCTAAATTTTATGTAACTTAAGGGTTGATTGGTTTTCTTCTCACCACCCGTAAGGTAGTTTTTGCAGGTGGTAGCGACTGTTAATTCTTAATAACAATCACAAAACACGCTTTCAACCATTCCATATTGTTCTAAACTGCTTAAAATCAAAAATTAATTTTTTTTAACGTTTGCGGTTACATGAGGCTATAGACAGTTGCAGACGGTTTGCGGGTAGACAATAATTTTTTTTTTAAAAAAGTTTATCTTAAAAATGATAAAAATGATTTAACCACAAATATATAATAAATAAATAAATTTTAAAATTGGATATTAGAATTTAACATCAATTTTTTAAAATAATTAATTTCTCCACTTAAAGCATAATTTCATCCAACTTATATAAAATATACAGAAGTTTTTATTACCAATTATGTTAAATTAATAATTTTTTATTTTATTATAATAATATATATTTTCATGTTTTATATAAATATTTAATATTTATATTGTTAATTTATTATTTAACCGCTATTACATCCGCTATTTAATTTAGGTTTGGTTATTGTTCTTGGCTTTGGTAGGGATCAAAACTTGGGACATTTATCACCCAGACCCTGAAAACTCAACTTCCTCAAGATGTTTCAGTTTAGAAATGTTAGTGAGACATGCTTTAGGTTTTTGCATTCACACATACTTACCAAGCTTAGATTACTAAAGTTCTCGATCCACAATCCATGTTCCGCTTAGAAAGAGTTCTGAGATATTGTTTAAGATATTAGGAAATCTCATCAACCGTGAGCATCTAATAAAATCGAGCAAATCAAAAGATTTGAGGTTGATGCCATTAGGAAGAGTCTTCAGGTTTATGCAGTGTCTAATGCTCAACTTTTTTACTTTATTGAGATTCTGAAATGAAGAAGGAAGCTCCACTAATGTTGAGATATCCAAAAAGAACAAACTCGTCAAAGAGAGATAGTATAGCTATGAGGGGTAGAAGCGGTGAATAAAAAAATATTTTAAAATTATTATTACTGCAAATGTTTTTTTGGAATATATATTAAAATATATTTTAGAATATGTAGTTTTTGGAATATATTTTAAAATATATATACATTTCATATATGTATTTTCTAAGAATCAGTCAATACTAATATTCACATTAGAGTATAGACTTTATCACAATAATTTCTTATAAAAGTGTTAATTAAAGAAAGCTTGGAGAAAACATTAGATCAAGTACATACCTTAATTCTTTCCCACAATTTTTCACTCTTTATTCTACACATTCCAAGCTTAACCAGATTTTTTAGTCGCAAGTTAGATGGAAATTCTTCAATCGCTGTTTCGCTTAAATCAAACATGGAAATGTTGGTTGAGATATCAAAAACAAACTCTTTAACTGCAAGCATCCTTTGAGAGTGAGATGTTCGAGAGATCCGAGGTCCATTCTGGTTGTTGGAAGAATCTACAGATTTTCTGGACATATCCAAACACCTTCAGTTTGTTGAGATACTGAATAAAGGAAAGAAGCTCCACCAAACTCAAGATAAAGTGTTTCGAGATTAGTAGCCATAGAATGATCTCAGATTTCTTTTAGATTTCTGTAAATCCATATTCCTTAGCCCTGTAAGTGACTTAAGTACAAGTAAGTTACACATCATTTGAAAGGATTGTTATCTTAATGTGTTTTGTTTTTAAAGCATCCTAGATATAAATATTAAAAACTTACATGAACTACTCACAACTTCTTGAGTTTGCTCTCTTGCTTTTGAAGCTTAACGATATTTTCAGGACAAAAGTTAGAAGGCATACACTCCATTGGGTATCTGTCCAACCTTAAGAGTCTAAGTTTCGGGGGCAAATAGTCAAAGTCTTCCCCAAAACGCCATATATCTTCTTTCTTATGGTCCTATATATTTCTTAGTGTACATGTTTAGAAAATGGAGATTTCGCATCATCCCTTTGAAGGCCGTCTTATGTATTCGCAACTCATCAATCTCATCTATATCCCAATGCTATACCTCGAACTTTTTTAGTACCCTGAAGATATAATAAATCATTATCTTAACAAGAAATCTTCAATTTTGTAAAGAGGATTATGGAAGGAGAAATAAAAAGATTACCGTGCTATCTTCAAATACATCACATACATTCTTTAAATCTTTCAGGAATTCCTGTTCTCTTGGCTCGTCCGACTGTTCACGGAAATTTTCTTTTCCCATTTCTTGACTAGGCGCAATGCATCTCGATGATATTTGTATCTAATGATGGTATTACATGTATGAAGGACTTTTCAACTAAAGTTTCAAGACCTATATCAACACTCAACTCATCATCTGCAAGCATCAACTTAATGTTCTTAATTTCATACGACGTGATGAAATAATGCTTTTATCTATTATAATCCAACGTAGCTAATTCGTAGCGCTTTTTGGATTTTTCCATCTATCCTGTTAAGAAGAGTTAGCAACATGTCACCCAATAATTTTTGTTTCTACCCCGCAAACATGAACCTAGAATGTTTAGACCCAAAGGAAGACCACCTGCACGCACTGCAACTTCAGAAGCGAGCTCCATGAAACCATATCGGGCAGAGAATTTTGCATAAAAGCAGATCGACAGAACATCTGAAGAGCTACATTTTCAGATGGCATACTCACCTTGTAAATACGTTTTATCCCATGACCCCTTAGAATCTGCTTATCTTTTATAATCACAATGATTCTGCTTCTAGGTCCAAACCATTCATCTCCACCCACCAAAGTATCTAACACCACTTGGTCATCCAAATCATCAATAAGACAATAAAGAGTAGAACTTTCATGTCCTTAAGCTTCCCTTTCACTGCACCTAAGTGATCTACCTCTATGATCTGTTTATCTAATATTTTAGAGAGTTAATTTTCTTGCAAGTGCAACTTCATGGTATAGTCATCCGGGTTGCTTTAATTTTGCTATAAATTTCCATGCTCTTAGATACGAAACACCTGTCTATGTAAACACTACCTTGGAAGTGTCAAGAGAGTCGATTGAACAGAACTCTTGCGATGGTCGTCTTACCAATCCCCGAGGAACCTTATATACCAACCATCCTCACTTCCTCATATTCCAAATGCAACAATGCACTCATTTGAGCGATATGATCCTCAATGCCAACATAATTCTCAAAATACTTTGATGGAGTTAAAAGCAGTTTGCCGAAAACATCATTGGCGATTGCTTCAATCATTGTAACTTCGTTACCCTTAACAAAAGACAACTCTATTTTCACAAACATGTCTTTTTAGAAAATTTTCTTGTTCACATATTTAAACATAATATAATGATTCATAAGGTATCGCACCATGTCACAGAATGATATCCAAGGATATATTGGCTACACTGGTCAAAGCTTCCTTCCATCAAATTTCACTTCCTCTGTTTTGTTGTGGCATGTCTCTTCAAAGATCTTTCCGAATTCACCTGTTAATATCCTTACATGAAAAGGATCCAAACAGTAGAAAACCAATATCACCAGTTGACCAAACTCTTCCTTGCATGTCACGATTTCCACCAATTCGTTAAGGCACCAACTTGAAGAGGCTTAGTTTCTGGAGAACACAACCATAGCAATCCTCAAAATCTTGATTGCATGTTTAAGCTCGGGATCGAGCGACCGGCTTCTCTTGATCTCCCTGTCTTTAAAAGCAGTGATCAATTTTCGGTTCAGCTCCTTGAGAAAGTGGCTCAAGTAAGTTACGCGGACCTCTTCTCCGCTTAAGCTTGGGAAGACATCATACGCCCAGTTGAGAGAACATGAGGAAGATGAAGAAGATGAAGGAGCCATAACGAGAGAACGAGAGGAACTTCAAGAAGAAGTACAACTTGGTGATTTAAGTAAGATTCTGAGAAGACCGAAAAAACTTGTAGATGTGTACCATATAATATCACTTGTCAATTTCACCATTGTTTATACGATTTTTCTTACGCAAGTAGTTGACAGGTTGACTTAAGCATGATCACACAAGTCACAACTCACAAACATATGTTTTGTAAATGACTTTCTTTACGGGAGCGGTTTCTTTAGTTTTCAATCTTTAATTCATTTTTAAGACTTCAACTAATTGTTTTTTTCCTTGTCTTGTATGTTCGTTTCGTCTTGTAAATTATATTTCCCTTTTTTCTAAAACTTAAGCAACACTTGCTCGTGTTGAAATTGAGTAAATAGTACAACAACGAGAAAGATTCTCGTTTTTTAAACTAAGTTTAAGAACAACACCAAGATAAAAGAATCTTTGAAACTTTTCGTTTCGTAGAATTTTTTTTAAAGAGAAAAATACTATTTCAGATTGAACATAAATTCGCAAGAATGATCGTAATGTGGACCCAAGAAAAGACCTGAGATTTGTATGATTTGGATTCTACTCTCAAGCTTACTTTCGCTTCTTTAGCATATTTCTTCTTCTTTTTTTTTGATTGAAGGCTTTCTTTGGCATATTTCTTTATTACTTAAGTTTGAAAAAAGCCAAAAGATTAATCTCTACGGGAATTCTTTTGTCAAAACATATTTTGAAATAACTAGAAGATTTTTCTTTTTTCATGAAATCGTGGGATTTTAATTATACTGCAATTATTGAATTGAAAATAAACATTAGATTTGTAAGAATTTTAGTATTAGTTAAAAATAGTAATGGAATTTTATAAGGTTGCCACTCATGTTTTAGATGGGGAACAGTTTTGCATGAAACAAGCAAAGACATTGTTGAAGCAATAGCTCAGATTTCTTCTGCTTTGTTACGAATAAAGCAAATAAAGCTCAGTTTCTGCAGCAATAATAATAAGACTCTAATAATAAATCAAAAAAAAAAGTCTCGAGAATCGTTGAAAGGCCCCCACTTTTCGCTTTATTTACCAGATTGTCCCTTCTTTGGAAATTAAGGCAAAAAGAAGAAATAAAGAACGGAGGTGTTTTGGAATTTGTTACACTTTGACAATTCTTGGTTTAGGAGTAAAGTAATTATGAGCATTAATCTTCTTCACGTGGAAGAAAATCTATAGAGTTTACACGTGAGATCACAGGCACGCGTGTGGGCAGAAAACAAAATCCCCAATCTCTCTCATTATTACTTACCGTTACGGGGAAAATCAAATACGTCTCGAATACCCTTTGACTCTCTAAAACCCTTTAAAAGCTGGTCAAATCGGATACAATCGTACGGTCCAGATTGATCAGATATGGAAATAGCAAATAAGGATAAACACGTCATTTTACAACAGTTAAGTTTGCGTTACATTACATAGGCAAGTGAAGTACTAATGGCACACAATAAAGGCTTTAATTACGACCATACCACTTTCCTCTCAACGCTCTCTTCTTTCGATACACTCTCTCTATCTTTCTTTTCTTTATCTCTTGTCTGTCTGCAAATTTGTCAGAGAGCGACAATGGAGAAACGTTCTTTCTTCAGACAGCAGTTGATTCTCTCTCTACTCCTTCTCTGTTGTGTATTTTCCTCTTCGAGCTCCGATTCAGAGGCTCTTTTAAACTTCAAATCCTCCGTCGATTCCACCGGAAAACTTAACTCGTGGAACTCAACCACCGACCCGTGCAAATGGACCGGAGTCTCCTGCATCAAGAACCGAGTCACCCGACTCGTCCTCGAGAACCTCGAACTCACTGGGTCAATCGAACCACTCACCTCGCTCACTGAGCTCAGAGTTCTCAGTCTTAAACGTAACCGCCTCTCCGGTCCTGTCCCCGACCTCTCGAAGCTCACAGCACTGAAGCTACTCTTCTTATCGGAAAACCAATTCTCCGGCGAGTTTCCGACGTCGGTCACTTCACTCTCTCGCCTCTACCGTCTTGATCTTTCTTTCAACAACTTCTCCGGCGAGATTCCACCGACGTTAAGCCACTTAACACATCTCCTCACTCTCCGGTTAGAAAGAAACCGGTTTTCCGGTCACTTACCGGACATCAACCTCTCCGATCTTCAAGACTTCAACGTCTCCGACAACAACCTTGAAGGTCAGATACCAAGTTCTTTGTCTGAATTCCCAAACTCCGTCTTCGGACAAAACCCATCTCTCTGTGGAGCTCCATTGCTTAAATGCACTAAACTCTCCACCGGTCCGACGAAACCGGGTCAACCCGATGGAGCAACAGCTTCTCCTCTAAACCAACCAGAAACCGTACCTTCGTCTCCGACATCGATTTCTTCCGTTAAGAACGGCGACAAAAGCAGCACGACGAGAATCAGTACATTGGCCCTCGTAGCTATCATCCTCGGAGACGTCATTATACTAAGCTTCGTCTCTCTCCTTCTCTACTGCTGCTTCTGGAGACAATACGCTACAAACAGGAAGAAACACTCGAAGGTTCTTGAAGGAGAGAAGATTGTCTACTCATCCAGTGCTTACCCAACGGCGGCGCAGAACAGTAGCAACAACAACCAGCAACAAGGTGGCGAGAGGGGTAGAATGGTCTTTTTCGAAGGAACTCGACGGTTTGAGCTGGAAGATCTTCTACGAGCTTCTGCTGAGATGCTAGGGAAAGGAGGATTCGGGACAGCGTACAAGGCGGTTCTTGACGACGGCAACGAAGTGGCTGTGAAGAGGTTGAAAGACGCAGTGAATGTGGCTGGAAAGAAAGAGTTTGAACAACAGATGGAGGTTTTGGGAAGGCTCCGTCACAGTAATCTCGTGAGCTTGAAAGCGTATTACTTTGCTAGAGAAGAGAAGCTTCTTGTCTGTGATTACATGCCTAATGGTAGCCTTTTCTGGCTCCTCCATGGTACGTCGTCGTTTTTTCTGTTCTTTCCGTAATTAATCACTTGTCAAATTAGGGAGTGTCAATTATTTTTACCAAAACTTAGCTTAGGATTATGTTTCCACATAGGAGGAGAAATTATGGAAATGGTAGGGATCTTGTTGTGTGGGCCAAAAGACAGGTGATTCCTAATTCCTGGTACAGGGAAGGAAACGAACGTTAGTGTAACGCCAAAAGGCATAAGAAGAGTAGGGTAAATTCTTTGGACCTAGTGAAATATTAAAATTTTATAATATAAACAGTTGAAAAATCATTTTCATGGGGGAGGCATTTATTATTTACTTAAATAGATAATGAGAATTTAACTCTCTGGAGAGATACCACCATTGGCAACAAGTTGGACAAATAAAGTTCTGATCTGTCTCATTTAATCGCTTTTTGTTGTTTCTTTGGCTCGAATCCTAGTGCTTGTCTCTTCCACCTAACCATTTATTTCTTAATGATTTCATTAATTGTTTTTAGTAACTAATAAAGCGACTAATTACAGTTCTCGAGGTAAGTGTCAAATTTGTAATATTTGGAAATATAGTGTCTAATTTAGAAATGGAATGGACCCGTTGGTGTAGGTAATCGTGGACCGGGTCGGACCCCACTGGACTGGACCACGCGACTCAAGATTGCAGCGGGGGCAGCGCGTGGCATAGCTTTTATCCACAGCTCATGTAAAACCCTGAAGCTCACTCACGGTGACATCAAATCCACCAACGTCCTCCTCGACAGCTCCGGCAATGCTCGAGTTTCTGATTTCGGCCTCTCTATCTTTGCACCGTTGCAAACAACCGCTAAGTCTAACGGCTACGGTGCGCCGGAGCTTTTTGACGGTCGTAAACCCACGCAGAAGTCTGATGTATACTCATTCGGAGTGCTACTTCTTGAGATACTCACCGGGAAATGTCCTAACTTAGTGGAGACTGGTCACTCAGGTGGAGCGGGCGGGGCGTTGGATTTGCCGAAGTGGGTCCAGTCTGTGGTGAGAGAGGAGTGGACGGCTGAAGTCTTTGATTTGGAGCTGATGAGGTATAAGGATATCGAGGAGGAGATGGTGGGGCTGCTGCAGATTGCCATGGCCTGCACTGCGGCGACGGCGGATCACCGACCGAAGATGGCTCACGTTGTGAAGATGATAGAGGATATACGTGGTGGTGGTGGCTCTGAGGCGTCACCATGCAACGACGGGATCAATTCTGCGGCAGAGTCCTCTCCCTGCTTATCTGAGGACACGTGTGGTGCGACTACTAGTCAGTAGCAATGTGTATTTACTTCATGTCTGTAAATCACGTGATCAGTATCTTACCGTTTGCTGTTCTGCAAAAATGAACCATAACACTTCTAGGGGTTTAGGCTTTTTTCGTAGCTGTTGTTTTTAATTTGTTTTATAATATTGCTAGTTTCTGTTTAAATGTTATGCGAGTCTCTAGTGTTAGCGAGGTCAACAAAATTTTCATTCCATAGAGGTCTCGCTAAAACCAACGCTACCGTGCACTGGAATTATCAATTATCAAAACTATTATGTCATGTGGAACAAGATTTTACAATTAATATTTAAATTTTATGAAGTAAATCAGATAAATATCTTCAAATAGTTTTCTGTATTTTTGTTTTTTCTAATTCAGCACAAGTTTTTATATTTTTAATTTATTAATACTCCTTAGTATAACTATGTAATATCGAAAACAGGGAAAATAAGAATTTCTGTGTTGATTTTACGTCTTTCCTCCTGTCCGAATTCTATTTTTTAGGTGTCAAATATCGGTTGCCTAACCCGCAAGTATTAAACAAAGGAAGAAATTAGTGAGCGATGATTGCTGTAGAAAGTCGGGGACTAAATGAATGTAACGCCGCCCACTAGATGCCTTAAAGTCCGGTCCATTATTCTTTCTGATTTCTCGGACGATAGAAACTAGAAAGGACTTTATAGAGTATGGGAAGCATGTGAGCTTGTTATCGCATAGTATGTTACATTGTCGGTTTCATATTATATGGCATTACATAGATACACGGTAGTCAACCAAAGAAACAGAAAATATCGAATATAATTAAGCTTGTTTCGTCGGGCGGATATTACGGAATAACAAACAGTTTAATGGAATGTGTTTATGAATCATCCTAAATCTTTTATACGACTTTTCATGAATCACTACAAGTCGATGTTCCATATACAGTTATGTCATTTCATAGTGGTCAACTAGACGGAAAATAGTTTTGAGGGTAAACAAGTGGTTGACAAATATATTCAATATTTCCACTGGCTTTGCGAATCGATCTGAATTTCGATTTATGAATTGGAAAGAAGAATAAAAAGAATACAACATTACGTTGACATGAAAACAAAAAAATCTTTGTATGAAAGAAGAATGATCAGAAATATAAAACAGTAGGTGCAAGCTGGAGCAACCTGCCGAGAGCAGTGGGCAAGAACTTGCGAGCAAATAAGTAACAAATATTCGTCTTCTCTCCATTGTGGTAACACTGCCTATTATCACCACCACCGTTCCTCAGCTTCATCAAGAACTCTTCTGTCACCTCGTATCTGATAAACCGGTTTGGGTGGGGGCCACCTTTCGACCAGTCGACCCACGTGAGAGTCCGGTTGGAGTTGCGATGACCAAGGCTCGATTTGATGTTGAGGAGCGTAGGGATGTAGTGCTCGTCTGCGTAGCAACCGTGGTGGCAATGACGATAAAAGAGAGGCCAATAGACTTTATCGGAGATGATTTCGAGGGCCATGTCACGGTCCAGCTCGAACCACTGGGAGCCTTTGCGCCAGTGGCGTAGCTGGACACGTGGCTTCATTTCAGGGCTGTATCGGCCACGTCCAACGCCACCGAGTTGGTCGTAGGACTCGACGTGAGTTTGAGTTGATTTAGTGAGGTAAGTGTAAACAGTTGTGAAGTTGAAAAGAGGGATGCATGATTCGGAGAGAAGTACGAATCGTTCGTTTGATATGTCTAATAACGCATTTGCTAGTAACCTTTGTTCTGCTTCCACCATATTCACATATCCCCAATCCACCCTCTGCATTATCAATACATAATTCAAAAAAGAATTTAGAAGACCCATAGAAAATCCATAGGAAACATTACATAATCGATCAAAAAGGGATAAGTTAATCTACTTGTGTTCTATCGATTTGAATCGGCAGTCCAAAAATATGATAAAAATATTTATCTTAAGAGCCTGTTAGCTAGCTAGCATTAGTTTTTTTCTTTATTTTCTTGACTAGATAAACAGGTGCAATAATTTTTTTTTCAGACAAAATAATGTCTCACGTACATAGCAATGATATCTAAAAACTGCAAAGTCAATATATGATGACGCTTAAAAATCTGACTACTGGAAGCTTCCGAGTTAGATACAGTATCGAGTTAACATAAGTTAGACACGGTTTCTTACGAATTCTATTCAATTTCAGTTATTCATCGGATTAGAGTATCAGAAGTTTCTACATATCTGAACAATACATCCCTAAAATAAAATTAATTCAACTGACCGCGTGTAAAAATGGACCAAGAAAGAAAGAGTCGCTATCGATTGAGTTAGAATAAAATTCTAAATTGTTAACCACCTTTTGTAGAATATATCTTTCTAAAAGAGGCACATTAGCGTACCCAAACAGAAGTCACATCACAAGAGAAGATTGATGAATCTAAATTTGCGAAAGTTACGGGAAATAATTTACTTGGATTTGGTATTCATTTTAGACAAATACGATTGTGCCAACTAAGTTAAATTAAGCACTGATTAGACTCCTCTTTTTTTAAGGGTACATGCGTTTGTGCCTCGAATTCTTGTTGGCGAAAACGTAAAGTTGAGTAATGAAAGAAACTTTCGAACAATAAAAACAAACGGAAACAAAAAATTCTAATGAAGAAAGTAAGAAACCATGCAATAATTGACCAGGAAAAAAAGAAAGAAAAGAATTAAAGACCATGCAATGTATTGTATTATAGTGCAGAAAAAATGTATTGTATTATATAATATAATAGCATTGGCACCGACGACGGACCACAAACAACTGCTTGATAAAAGGTATAATTATTTATTTAATAAAAAGCAGCCGTATTGTGCAAGATAATCTACATTCCTTTCACAATCTCTCGTGAATTTTTGAGCTCTTTAATATGCGATTTTGTTTATTTTTTTACTCAATCACAGTCAGAGCATGTTTACAACACGAGCACACAGTTTTTCTTATAAATTAGAGTGTAAAGATTTTTGGTCACTTATTTAATTTCCAGAAATTTGATATTTGTTTTTACCTTTTTTATATCAATTTGATAGCTTCAATGGCGCCTAAAGAGCCTCTATATATTCATCTTTCCTTTTTGATATCAATTTGACATTTTGATGATTTGGTTATTTGTTAGGACTAGCAAATGTAACAACATTATCATTATTATACGTTTTTTTTTTTTGGTCTCGAACGTAATGTCAGTCAAAAATGAAAGTCGGAAGGAACAAAAAAAAATAAAATAATAAAGTGTGTAGGAAGCTGACCTTGCTTGGAATCTGACGGCCATGGAAGACGGAACCTTCGGGATCTGACTTGTTATAAGAAGGGTAGGAGTGAACGTAGATATTGAATAGATCTTCATGCCCTCGAAAGAATCTCTCCCACAAAGGAGCAAGAGGCAATTGACCTTTAGTCAAGAACATGAAAGCAACCTTTGGTGTTCGAGGAAAAGGATAATTCTTGATCTTAGGCGCCATTGAAGCTCTCCAAAGAAGCTCTTCGTCTTCCATGTCGTGCATTATTTTCTTCGGCGGCCTCAGAAACCGTTTGATACCAACGTGCACGGGCTGAGAAGGAGGAGGGGGAGAAGGAGGAGGAGGAGAAGGAGGAGGAGGAGAAGGAGTAGGAGGAGGGGGAGAAGGAGGAGGAGTAGGTCCAGTAGGAGGAGAAGGAGGAGAAATAGAGGAGACAAGGAAGAGCTGAGAGATGCGTTGGATGCTGGGTGAAGATGTGGAAGTTATGTCTTGTAGAGAGGAATGGAGAAGGATACCGATGATTATGCCGCAACATAGAATGAGGGAATAAGAAAGGAGATTTAGGAAATGATGGTATTGGGCATTGAGAAGCTTTGCTACTAGAGATGGTGATGAAGAAGACAATGATGAGCTTTGCTCTTTTTGGTTCTTCATCGAGAGAAAGAAGCAGAGAATTGTGTTTGTGTTGTTGTTTAAAAGAAGAGTGAATGGATCTACAAAGTTTGAATGGAGAAGAAGAGACAAGTTCTTTGCTTTAAGGACAAGAGATACGATACCGCTTTTACAAGTGGCGAATTCTATTTATATTATTCTTTGTTGAGTCTCCCATTTGCTTGTCAAAATAGAAATTTTATGGGTTGAAAAGATGAAATCTGCTTACCAAATAAAGATCATATATAAAGTGTAAATGTTAAATACTAATGAAAGAATCTGTTAGAAATTGATTTTGGCAGATTTTTAACGGGTGATTAATGGTGGTATCATTTGAATTCTAAATTACATAATTAGTAGAACAATTGACAATATATTCAGTAAAATAACTGAAACTTATTAAACGGATTATTTATTAATTAGTGAAATTTTCTTACTGTCATACTTAATTTAAAGTGTAAATACTAACTACTAATTAAAGAATCTGTTAGAAATTATGTTTGACAGATTTTAACGGGTGATTATTGGTGTTTTCATTCGCATTTTAAAATTGACGAATTTAGTATATAGAATAATATACATAAAATTTATTGAACGGACTCTTTAATTACTGAAATATTTTTAAAACTTGTTAACATAAAAAATAAAATCAAAATAATTTAGATACCAATCAAATGACCTAAATTTAATATTCTAATAATATAAAAATATAATTAACCAAAAATATTATTAATCATTTATCATGTGATCTTTTTAAATGAAAATAATTAACATCTGTTTTTTTGTTTGCTGAAAAGCTAATTACCATTGTTGTTAAAACTTAAAGAATTATAATAATTAAAAATCATCTAAATTTATCAAAGAAAAAAAAATAGAAAACGTCATTATGTTGCACATTTTTCTGCATAAGGTTTTTTTCTTAATCCAATAGTTTCTATAAGTTTAAGGGAAATATACGAAAAACTTTAAAAAAAAAAATTAGGTGATTTTTTTTTCCCAATTTTCTTTATTTTTAAGATTGGATATTCGGACACCCATTCAGATTCAGTTAAGACTTAATTCGGTTATGAGTTTTAAAATATCAAAAAATAATTTCATTCTGATTTTTCAAAATTTCAGTTCGATATCGATTCGATTTTTTTTTAATTTAATTCAGATTTAGTAAAAAATTAAAATAAAATGAGATAATTACTAAGATAGCAGAATATATGAAATGAGATAATTACTAATATATAGAATTTGTGTCCAATATAAAAAACTTTCTTGGAGCCGCTCTGAGTATCACCCTTATCTTTGGATGTCTAGGAATGCTTTCACGAGATGAGACGACATCCTTGCTAACATGTTTACATGTTCAAATCCTAACTCAAATTAATTTTATGATAACAAAATGTATAACCCAATCAAGTTATACATGTTCAAATCCTAACTCAAATTAATTTTGTTTTATGTCTACATATATTTTTAAATTGATTGAAAGGATATTTGGATCAAAGTTCAACTATTTTTTCAGGTGGACAATATCAATGACTATTCTAACTCCAAATTTTCTCATGAAATTTAAAACATAATTTTAATCTTTGTCTGACCTAACAATTTTTTAAAAAATAATTCTAAATATGGGAGAAATCAATTTTTGACTTAGATTACTATGACAATTTCTTTCTAAGTGAAAATTAGTAAACCATCACTACTTGGTTACGTCTACACATTTTTACCATTTGCATATATAAACGACAAGAAAAGTTGGTGACAATATTTATAAAGGAAAATGAAACAGCTTAAAACCGAGAAAGTTTATGCGCAATTTCGAATGTCACTAAAATCATCACAAATATTGTTACCATCTATCCTTGGTTCAACAGGTTTAGTTAACTATTTTACAAACAAAAAAACAAAAAGCAAGCTTAGTCAAACTTTCAGCCACCATTAATCTTCGTCTAATCTGACGATTTTCAACTGACTTCTATATCATATAGAGCTGAAGTTTTGCTTTTAGGAAACGAATAAAATCTTATGTCCCAAATGGGATGAAGCTTCCTACAATACTTCATGACTTTCTAGGAATGATGGCACGTGTTGCATAATGATTGCATCTTCGCTTCACATCTTTCAATCAATGTGCAATCAAACTTTACAACATAAATTTGACATCTAAATCTCAATAGACAAGTATTTTATTTCAGGATTTTTTGCTTTTGTTTTCGTTTGTCACGTATACTTTTTCTTTATAGTTTCTAACATTTTTAATGATTGATAACATTTTTCTTATTTCATGTTTGTTAATTATTTTTACAAAAAACTATGTTCTTTTCATTCTACAGTAATTCTTTTATAAATTAATAATGTCTAAAATATGTTATTTTATTAATCTATAAAATTCTTATTTTAAAAAGAATTTACTTTCTAGATTTATATTTTTCAAATATATTTTTAATGCAAATAAAAAGATTTTTTTTTTTTACAATTTTAAATGCTGACTAAATTTTATAAATTTGGTTTTCATCTCTTTCTTGTTAGATTATATGATGTTTTTTTATTGTATTGCAATATGTACCCTAGAATCTAGATGTGTTTTAATAATATAGATTCTATAAAATAATATCAATAGATTCTTTTATGGAGATTGTGTCTCCCAAACTTTTTATTTGCTTTGTGTGGTTTTTATACACAGATTAATATATGAGAATTACAGAGCCTTCAGTTTCTATTAAGGTTGTTCAATCAAGTAAAACATAAATAAATCAATCATACCAAATCAAAATATGGTTTATCGTATAAATAGATTAATATTGTTTTTTAAGAAAATTATAGTATATGGATATGATTTGATTAAAGACCGAAAAACCAATTATAAAATCTAGTAATATAGTTATATGTAAATTATATAACATAAACATTTAAAGATTTTATTAATATAATTTTGATATTTAAACTTTTAATTTATCATTTAGTATTAGTTTATTTCTAAAGTTAACAGTTATTTTGATTTTTTGTTTCATAGATTTTAATTAAAATATAAAAATTTATATTTTTGCTCATAATTTCTTTATTTTTGACTAAATATTATTTATTTGAGAACTAAATTAAAAATATTAGTATTTTCTATTAATTATATATAGATTTTCACTTACATGGTTTTACAGTTTAACTAGACTTAAGTCAGCACGTAAACATGTAAAATACTCATTTGTAATTGTGAGTTACATGGGACTTAATTGTCTAGGTAATTTCCAAGCTAAACAGTGTTTTCGCCTTCGTTTCGAAAGGAAAAAACATAAGAGAAATTTACCCAAAGAATAAACCCACTTATAAATGTAATCGTTTCTTCACTTTACCTCTTGATTTTACTGTCCAAGTGCTGAAATTTTTTCTATAAGAGTTGGTATCATGTCTATGCATTGCATACTATAAACGTCGGGTAAATGAAATTCACATCTTTATCTATAAACATTAATATTTAGTTGTTTGTTAATACCAATCTGAACTATCCCGCTTTTATGGCCAAGTCACTTTCACTCTTGTAATGAACTCACTTCAATATTTATAAGAAATCCCAATTCAGGGTTAACTTGTACTGCTAAGTTTCATGTTTTATAATTTAATTATGATACTCATTTTTATTTATACAATGGAGTTGTTACAAACGTAAAACAATTTAAACTTGGACGTTTTAAGAATGTTTTGTTGACATTACCAGAAAATAATAACTTCGGGATAGATTATTGAATAGATATACATCAATCATAGTATCTTATGAGTTATGGCCAAAGAAGAAAGAAACCAATCAACCATGTCCATAGATAGATAATACGTAAAAGCAATAAATTTAAACAACTACACATCGAAACTACAAGTAAAACATTCAAATCACAATTAAAAATACATATCCGCTTATAAAAACGAAGTATGGTTTTGAGAAGACGAATTGATAAAAAGACTACCTCAAAATGTATTTTTTTTTTCTTTTTATAAAAAGAAATTCTCAAAGAGACAAAATAAGACCCCTTTTTGTTGACAACCAAATAAAATCCAGAGAAGGAGATTTACAAAGATTGATTAATCTACTTTTCTCTTATGAAATTATAAGATGTACTTTAGAAATTTGATGCGTAAATTTACATATACAGGTAGCATTATAAGACTTTCTTGCAAGTGAAAGAACAATAAGATGCCGGGGATGCGGAAATTGCTTGGATTCTTCAAAAATTACATCAAAAATTACTCCATTGCGTGTATAATTTTAATTACGTCTGAATCACTAATGCAAAAAGATCTTTAGTTTTACTTGCTCTTCTCCACGTACTTCTTCACCACATTCCAACTAAAAACTAAGATCCATCCATCCACTTCCAACCCTCTTAAAATTTTGAAAACAAAAAATTCTCTTACACATGTATCTCTAGTCAGAGATGCCAACACAAAAGGACCGAAACTCATCATCATTGTCATTATTTCTAGTGCTAAAGCTTCTCAATCCTCTGCTCCATCATTTCCTCAATCTCCTTTTCTATCTCCTAATCCTCTGCGTGGGCGCCATAGTTGGAATTATTGTTCATTCCTCTCTAGTAGCATCTTCGCCTTATTTCCAAACCGTCCAAAGTGTTTCTCAACTCGTCCTCGTTACCTCTCCCCCTCCCTCTACTTCTCTTTCCCCTTCTCCTTTCTCTCAAAACAACGAGCTCGAAATGTTTCTGAGGCCACCGAAGAACATCATGCACAATATGAAAGACAACGAGCTTTTTTGGAGAGCTTCAATGGATCCCAAGATCAAGAGTTACCCTTTCTCTCGAACCCCGAAAGTTGCTTTCATGTTCTTGACAAGGGGACCTTTACCTCTGGCTCCTCTCTGGGAAAGGTTCTTTCAAGGGTATGAAGGTCTTTTCACTATCTATGTTCACACCAGTCCGTCTTACAACGAGTCCATTCCCCAGGGTTCTGTGTTTCATGGCCGCCGCATTCCAAGCAAGGTCAGCTTCTAACACCATCGTTTATTTTTTTTCCTTTCTGTCTTCTTTACTTCTTTTCCATTTAGGTTTGTTGTAAATTGTAATAACAGGCGGGTCAGGAGAAAAGACAAATAACGTTGTAACCATTCATAAAAAGACCACAATGACCTTTTAATCCAAATAAACGGCAAAAAACTTGTTATATATATTTTTTGGTAAGTAAAACTTGTTAATATATAGATTCTATATAGCTCTAAAATTTTCTGTCTACAAATCGTTAACCGTGTGCTTCAGCACTAACCTAATTGCCCTCTCTGAACTAAGTAGGTTCGATCAATGTTAATTGGTTTTATAAAAAATTCCTATCAAGTCGGGATCTTAAAACAACTACACAATTGATAATAAATACATAAAATTTGGATATTAAAAATGTTATACAATTTTTCAATAATCTTATGTTTTAGGATTAGTAAAGTTGTATTTGTATTTTTCTTTATTTATTAAGTTAATAATGGTGAGTAAATTATTAGTATTAAGGATTTTGTTCATATTAAGAAAATTAGTGGTTGTGATTGTTTCACAATCAAAGAGAACGAAGAAGACTCACTAGAAGTCACAATCCAACGTCATTATATATGCAGAGAGTGGATTGGGC